>CABHPP010001046.1:0-47352 GCA_902168425.1 Peromyscus attwateri | reverse complement strand
AAAAAAAAAAAAAAAAAAAAGAAAAAAAAAAAGGAGAAAAAAACTTTATTAACTGTCAATATTTTATTCAGTTAGACAAAGGGTCATGATATGATCAAACAGTTTAATTGTTGGCAAAAATACAGATTTAAAGAACTTTCCAGAAGACAGTTCGTCAAATGTCCCCTGGTGATTGGTCTTAAGTTAGAACTATGGATGTTATGTTTGGTTCCTTTGAATTGTCCTGTTTTCAGTCCTCATATAGACCACCTGTGTACGTAGTAATGAAAATAGTTTCAATGCATATCACCACATCAAGCATATGAAGGTCTTTGGAATGTCTCGCTCCCCTTGGCTTCCTGGATCATTGTTTGCTGTTATTTTAGTTGTTTTGCAGTGTTTACTCTGCAGCTTGAGTTTTTCTTCATTTCCATTTCATCGGTGTGAATTTAGGGAGTAAGACCGTTGGATGCCACTGCTAAGAGGAGACAAAGAAACTGTGAGTTAAATCTTTAGTGTGGCAGGCTGGCAACCATTTGTGTTGTCCATCCCATCACCTTGTACTTTCTGAGCCTCACTTCACAGTTTTTCAGTAGTTCAGAGGTCAAATATTTAAAAAGTGCTTCTTTACATGCAGACCACGCTCCAACGAATGAGTCCTGTTCTTTGGCCATTTTGGATTTTGATTTACTACCTACCTATTCTTTGCATTATCACTGTGGTTCATTGTTCAGTATTA
Source organism: Peromyscus attwateri (assembly GCA_902168425.1). NCBI lineage: Eukaryota > Metazoa > Chordata > Mammalia > Rodentia > Cricetidae > Peromyscus > Peromyscus attwateri. The sequence continues at coordinate 46,634 of CABHPP010001046.1, read as the reverse complement.
GTGCACATTACCTCAAGATTATGCTCGGTTGTTGTAGCATGGATCTTAAAAGTTCTTATTAAAAAAAACAAACGAGCCAGATATTGGGGTGAACACTGGAAGGTCAGAGAGACAGAATGAGCCACAGCTATCTCACCTCTCCGGATCCTCAGCTGGTCTTGCTTCCTCAGACTGGAAGCCTCTATGTACTCTTATCCGAATGACTCTCAGCTGAACTGCTGCTAGAAGCCTGAATGCTTAACCAGGCCAAATGCTTAACCAGGCCAAATGCCTACCCAGGCCAAATGCCTCTCCAGGGCAAATGCCTCTCCAGGGCAAATGCCTCTAGTTTCTGGTCCTCACGCCTTATATACCTTTCTGCTTTCTACCACCACTCCCTGGGATTGAAGGCTTGCTTTCTGGGATTAAAGGTGTTGGTAACCATGCTTGGGTGTATCCTTGAACACATGGATTTCTGCCTCTGGAATGCTAGGATTAAAGGTGTATGCTACCACTGCCTAACCTTTAATATTGTGGCTGTCCTGTTCTCTGACCCCAGATAAGTTTATTAGCGTACTCAATATTTTGGGCAATACAATACCACCACAGGTTGTGCATACAAAGCCTGATGCCTCCAGGGCACTTTGAGTACCAAAGTAAGCATCTTTTATTTTCAAGCCTAGAGTAACATTTAAATATATATCCTGACTTATAACAAAAAATACTTTCACCATATATGAATGTATGTAATATTCATACATGCATAAGGTGTATTTTGACCAAATCTACCTAATTCCCTCCTCTCCAATTCCTTTCCATCCCCCAGCCACTTTTCCTTCCCAACTCTTTTTCTTTCCTTTAGCTTAGTAAATTTAAAGTAATATTCTCCAAGTCAATTTACTGCTGCCTGTATGTACACAGGTATGGAACCCTCTGCAAGAACATGGAGAATGACAGATATTTTCTTGCTTTTGAGAAATTGCTTTAATAATAATAATAATAATAATAATAACCATGCCATCAATATTGGTTATTTTTATATTTCTGTGAAAAAAAATGAGCCATTATCAGCAACCTAAGAGAAAAAAGGTTTATGTTGTCTTGTGGTTCCAAAGGGATACAGTCCATCATGGCAGGGAAGACATGGCAGCAGGTGGTAAAGGCAAGGACACAGGAGCAGGAAGCTCTGCGGCCACATTGCAATTGCAATCAGGAGAGAGTATGAGCAGGAAGTGGGGCCAGGCTGTAAAGCCTCAAGGACGGCCCCTTGTGACCCACTTCATCCATGCAGGCTCTACCTTCTAAAGGTTTCACAACCTTCCAAAATAGGACCTCCAGCTGTGCACCAACCCTTCAAGTGCGTGAGCCCATGGCAGACATGGCCCATTCAAACCACAGCAGCCTGTTATAGGTACGTGCTTACGTCAGAGTCTTGAGTATATCATCTTTAATAACCCTACTAACACTCTCTGAGAGAGTTAACATTATTTTCACCCTAACTTTACAGTTGAGGGATGCAAACATCAGGATCTCATGAGCACTGAGCTCATATATTTAACAACATTAGAGTGAGAACCTGGATCTTACTGATTTTAAACTTCTATTCTCTTTTTTCAAGTCGGTTTTTATTTTTAAATTATTGTACAGGTTATTAGACAGCATTATGGCATTTTCAAACTAATGTACTTCACTTGATTTTCCTCCCCCCTCACTTCCTGGCCCCCTCCTATATCTCCTCTTCCTTCTTGGCCCCCTCTTGTATTCCTCTTCCTTCCTGGCTTCCTTTCTGTTTTTGTATCACAGGTGTCCTCAGATCTAGAAAGTAAACTATTAATTTGGGTGTTTCAAACTCAGAAAGACAAATGTTTGATTGTTTTCTCGCATATGCAGATTCCACCTTGTAATTTACACATGCATATACACAGGGTTGTACATATAGGTTAAGGCTTTTCACCTGTAATCCATGAGTTAAAATACGTGGAGGTTTTAGATAGATGCTCCTGTCATAATCTTCCATGGGCAAGAACTACACGTGACTGGCTGCTTCTAACCCATCACTCATGCTACTTGTCTTTCCAGCAGGTGATGGAGCTTCAGAAGATCAGAGACTTCACAAGGCAGCATGGCTCCAGTTAGATCTATAGTCAAGTAACTGAGATTGAATATTTACACACACACACACACACACACACACACACACACACACACACACAAAACCATAAGATCCCTGTTTGCTTCTCTCCAGTGCCCATCCGCTATCCTAAACACTCTGCCATTTCCCAGCTGATTCTTTCAGTCTTATAGAAAAGCAGTTCCCTGGGAAAATAGCTAATTTTACAGTGATAAACTTGCTTATCATTTTGTAATATAGATTTCCGTTTTGTCCCGGTAATCCTAATGCTACAGGGATATAAGACGCATTAATGTTATCACTGACTTCACATTGGCCTTCCTTTGGAATCTTTAACAATGTGAGATCATTTGTATCTGCTCGGAATGGGCTTTTAGTTTTTAATTTAAACTGAATGAAATTACCTGCTATTTATCTCAGAGTACTCTTAGAACTTAGCCTGAGATTTACATTTGCAAACTTACATTTTCTAATTTGAGAATGTGTGCTCTCTCTCTCCCTCTTCACTCTCCCTCTCTCCTCCCATCCCTCTGTCCTTCCCCTTTCTTCTTTCTCAGTCTGCTTCTGTTTTTCTTCTGTCTGTTTTCACCACTCCCTCTCTTTCTTTATCTATATCAGTCTCTTTTTATTCCTTTTTCTTTTCTCTTTCTTCTCTACTGAGCATCTATCAGACTATTCACTGCCTGTAACAGTGACTAAGACTGGGATTTGTAGGGCATGTCAGTGTAGATTCTGGGTTCTTGTGTCCTTGCATATGGACTTGAAAAGAGACGCACAGTTAAAACAGAAGCAGGGGCAGTCTATTAAGAACAGACAGTCTTTCAAGGGGGAGCAGTCCAGAGCAGAGACATACTTGACCATCTTGAGGGCTAGGCTGCACTGAAAGGTAGGGCTTTTATGTGACTTTAGCTTTCTTAGATCATTGTTATAGCATAGGCCTTCTCACTCATACTCTGTCTTTTACAGTAAGTAACCTTGTGGGTCATATGCTCCGTTAGTATCCTGTTATATTTTAACTTATTTATTTAGTGTGTTGGGGTAGGTGCATGTACATGTGCCACAGCAAACACGGGGAGGTCAGAGAACGACTTTCACCATGTGCAGTCCAACTCAGATCATCAGGTTTCATGACAAACTCCTCTACCCACTGAACAATCTTGACATCAAAAGTATTTACTTAGCAATGCTGGAAATCAACACCAGGACCTTGTGCATGCTGAACAAACAATCATTTGCTAAGCTACAGTCTCAGCCCTTTGTCTTAAATGCCCTTCTAGGGGTGTACAGTTAGTATTTTTTTTCTTTCTTTTTTTTTCTTTTTTCTTTTCTTTTTTTCTTCTGTCCACCAGTTTTGGCTCCAGGGCTCCTTGTGCCCCTGAACCTTTCTGGATGGCAGGCTTCCCTCCCACCTTCCTTTACAGGCAGGCATACACTGTAGTCTGCGCCTTCTCCTAGACCTTTGTGGCTCGATCCCTATTTTCTCACATGTAGTCATTTTCTCCACCCTGTGCACATTTAATCTGTACAATTAGTATTATAATAAGCCAGAAGTTGATTTCAGACACTCTGGAATGCCACTGTACATTTTAGTCAGCCTTTGTGGGGAGATGGAAAAAGTTCCAGCTTTGCTCTTTGTGAGTTCGTTTTTATGTGTTCTGAATCCTTCCCATGAGGCTTTACAGGCTTTTCTGTCCACCCTGACCTCCTGCCTTACCAATAGTGCCTGTGTGGACCTCAGGTTGATTGACTGGAACTCTATTCTGATACCCTGTCACCCATTGGCTTTGACACACAATTGGTCACCCGGTAGCCAGCACGTGTGTCAACTGGTGTTACATGGTATTGCCCTGATCCACTGTTTGAATATCTGACCTGGAAAACCTAGTTTGTTTAAGTAAATCCCTCTGCATGTGCTGAGAGGAGATGAACTAAATTGTCATTTGGGGTTCATCTGTTCTGTGAATAACCCTATCCTAGTGGTCTCCTCTTACCCAAGGTAGCACTCACACCAGTTTAATCTGTAGAAATTAGAATCATCCAAGTAGCTCCCTAGCAATCTCTCTCTCTCTCTCTCTCTCTCTCTCTCTCTCTCTGTGTGTGTGTGTGTGTGTGTGTAAAGCATGGGACATATGTACTTAATAAGCATTTAATAATTGCATCCTCTAATTGAAATTTATATTATACTTCCAAGGATTGTGTGTCTTAGCAGTTCACCATTGTACTGACACAAAAGTGAAATTTTAAATTTCTCCCAAGTTCTTGTTGTCTATCACAGGTTGTTTTATTTTGCACCTGTGCATAAAGTCTAAGCAGGCAAGTAGGAAAATGGACTTTGTGTAGGTGATATAGAGTCTTTCAAAGACCCAATGATATAATACATTTCCTACATGCCTACATTTCCTGCCCACTCTCAATAGAAAATCAGTTTGCTATGAAGGATTTGCTATAATTCCAACTGAGAGAATTACAGGCTATTTTGACCTGCCTATAAAATTATTGGTTTATTTCCCCCTTGTGTCTTAGCACAAATGACAGAATGGACATACTCAAACTATCATTGGTTTGATATAAATTGGTTGAATTTTGCTTAAGAAGAGAACCATAACCATTTCTATTACACTATTTAATAAACTGTTTCATTACCAACCAAACAGTTGGTTCTATCAACTGCATTTCTCATGTTTATTGAAGTTCTTCTGTATCTTGTATGCTCTACTATACAAAGCTTTGTTTATGCTTCCCGCTAGCCCTTCTCCTCCATTAGGTGTTCATCTCCAATACATTATCAGGCTTACCATAGCTAATCACCCCCTTTGTTTTCCACCTCTTGAATCCCTCTAAGCACATGTATACCTGACTCCTGTATCTTCATTAGTCAGCATCAGCTCCAACTTCTCTTCACAAAATTCACTGGCTGTTATTTCAAAGACCTCTGTCACACTTCTTCCTCCTCTTCATATCGTTCCATTTTATACCTTCCTTATTCCTCTTACTCTGACTGCCTTTGTCCTGTTACCTGGTGTATCTTTCCTGGTCATAACCCCCCCCCACCTCAAGTTTACTTTATATCATATGGCTGATATATCTTCCAAAACTAAGAAGCTATTTGAGTCACTTTCTCTCTGACAGTGGTGCAGTCAAAATCTCTTGTGTGGTGTGGTGTCACAGCTCCCTTCCTGCATACCTTTCAATGCCTCCACAGTTCCCAACCTTCAACCTCAGTCTCAGTCTCAGTTCCGTACAGTGTACATCTTTGTGCCTGAGTGGGAGGGCTCTTTTTTGTCACAGCTCAGGAGAGAAGGCTGCCCTCCCTCATAACACGCTTGTACTAAATGAGGAAATCAGTTTCTCTCCATCACCTTCATTCTTGCTCATGCATCTGACACTTCATTACTGGACTCTGGTATGTGTTTAGAAGCCTGCTTTCCTCTGAGAGAGTGAGCTCCTTAGGATGGAATGAATATTCCTAGATACTGTTGAAATTCCAAAACCCATTTCAGAATGTGGCAAGTGTCAAATGTAGACAAGTTTTCTTAATGTTCTCCACATTAAAGAGGAAGCTTCCAGGGAAGGTTGGAAGCATGGATCTTGGGTTTCTATATACTCATTTTTTGTGTTGTTAGCCCAGTTAAAAGATTAATCTTTTATGAGTATTTTCTTTCTTTTCATTTCTTTCTTTTTCACTTTTTTTTTTTTTTTTAGTTTTTTAAGACAGGGTTTCTCTGTGTAGCTTTGTGCCTTTCCTGGATCTCACTCTGTAGACCAGGCTGGCCTCGAACTCACAAAGATCCACCTGCCTCTGCCTCCCGAGTGCTGGGATTAAAGGCGTGCGCTACCACCACCCAGCAGTTTTTTGTTGTTTTTTGTTTTTTGTTTTTTTGTTTGTTTGTTTTTGTTTTTTGAGATGATCTTGCTATGCAGGCTTACCTAGTCTAGAATTTTGGCTATCTTCCTGCCTTAGCCTCATAAAAGTAGTCTTCAAAAAATTTTCATTGTTTTAAGAGTCAGTCCTCCATGCATGGCTGTCCTGGGTACTGTTTATTGTCAACTTAACATAACCTGGAGGCACGTAGGGTGAGTGAACCTCAATTGAAGAGTTGTCTCTACCAGATTGGCCTGTGGACATGTCTGTGAGAGATTTTCATAACTGAAGATTGATGTGGGGTTGTCTGGCTCAACTGTGAATTGTACCATCCCTACACCAATAGTTCTAGGCTATATAAAACATCTAGTTTAGTATGAGTGAGAGCATAAGCCAGTAAGCTGTGTTCCTCCTTCATGGTTTCTGATTTGGTCTGTGCTCGAGTTTCCTGCCCTAATCTTTGTGAATGAAGGACTATGTCCTGGAAATATAAGTGAAAGAAATCCCTTCCTTCCCCAAGTTGCTTATGTTCATGGTGTTTATCACAGCAGCAGAAAGCAACCACAAAGCAGCTGACTTCGAAATCTGGATGTCAGTCACCTGAACTAGTTGCCTAGGAATAGGCTTTGGCTCCAAGGAAATGGAGAGATAAAAGAGTTAAGCTTAGGATAATTTAATCTCAGCTGTCAGATCAAATGTATTAAATGGCTTTCTTATTGGTGTTAAAGCATGATTTTACACCGTAGTATGAAATAATACCTTCCTTTGTCCACCAGCTCTGTCAATGCACTGGCATGATACTGGCATTTCAGAAGTGCCAGCTTTGCAGTTAGGTCAGTATTGGAGGTCAGCATTGGCTATCCACAGATCCCTAAGTTCACTATGCTCTCAGCATCCTCACGACCCACCTGGCTCTCTGTGTTTGTCTTGCAGGTGAGACAATGCGGATTGCCTCCTCTGAGTTCGCTGATGACCCTTGCTCTTCAGTCAAGCGTGGCACCATGGTGCGGGCCGCACGGGCACTGCTGTCGGCTGTGACACGCTTGCTAATCCTGGCTGATATGGCAGACGTCATGAGACTTTTATCTCATCTGAAAATTGTACGTATGTAGACCTCATGAGAACCTCTGGGTGGGGGGACAGCTGGGAAGGATTAGACATGCTCCACTGCTCATGGATCGCCTGATTAAACTCGCTTCCTAGTATAGCACCAAATTTTTCTAATAGCTCATTTATAACCTATAGAGCATCCAAAAAGCTAAATTTCATCTGAGTCATCTCCCTGCCTCCAAACATAGAGCTTGTATTCATTGCTTTGTGGAATACATGGCATAGTGTTCTTAAAAGGACAGAGCCTGGCATATGCTAATTGCATTTGTGCACATGTTAATACATGTTAATATATATTTGAACCTATTGTAGTCTGGCAATAAAACAGTGCCCAGTTCATATCTCTTTCCAGAGACTCTGAAGTCTCTGACAACTGTCACAAGCCCTGGATTTTTCTCCCAGTCTTTAGATGATAAGGTGCGATGCACAGAGTTTCCCCAGGAACCGTATGATAGCAGGCTGGGTCTCATCCTTGGAAAATACTAGCTCATCCTTGCCCTACCTACATCTGTTAGGGTCTTCTAGTCTTTGCCAGTGAAGAGAACAAGTTGTGATGGGGCAAAATGATACAGGAGGTGAGTAATGAGAGCTCATCTCACCTCACCTGTGTCAGAATTGTTTGATTGGAGCCGATCAAGACATCACAACATTTAAGTCCTAAGTGTTACCTGTCAAGAAATCTTCTATAGAATTTACTAGATTAGATCCCAGCATAAGGCCCAAGACTCTCAGTTTATGCACAAACTCTCCAAATGTTTTTGCAAAATCTTGAATTCTGGTTTTCTCTTTGAAATCTGTGATTTTTAACCCTAAAATAGGGTGAAGCATTTCATATTTTCTCAGGTCCCTGAGAAGCCAAGGAACATAAAGAAGAATGTGCTTGGGGGCAGGTTGTTAAATTTTTCTCAAAGAATAGACCCTCAAATGCTATGGAAGGCTGTTGCAAACTGCATGAGGTATACAATTCAAGAAAGAACCAGCTTTTCAAGAAGAGAAAGTTAGGGCACCAATACAATGTTAAGATGAGCTGTTTGGCCACTGGATTCTAACTAACATGATTTAATCCAAGTGTATGCATTCAGCTTGCTATCTGTTTGGTGCCCAACATAAATGCTGCCTGACCATGCTTGGTGATGTCCCTGGAGCCTTTGTAAGATGCAGCACCGGCTGGCAATCCTCCAGCCCCTTGGCTGTTAGATGAACCTTTCGTAATACTAATACTTGGTACTGAACTGTGATGGAGAGGTTTTATGATCTTTACCTTACACACTACTCAGAGTTCAAAGGCAACATTAAGAAAAATATTGTTCTGCCAGAAGTCTTTCTCAATAGTGCGTCAATGGGACTGAAACAAAATATATTAATGATGCACCCCATTTTTCATTGTAAGCAATGCTGTTCCCCATCTCTTGGGGGCATGATGGTGGGCAGCCCACATGAGAAACATGTTCTTTATATTTTGAAAAATTTGATTTTTTTTATTAAGAAAGTGTTTTCATTCATTTTACACACCAATCAAAGATCACCCTCTTCCCTCCTCCCCCCCCCCAGCCTCCCCCCCAACTCACCCCCTCCCCCACACAAGAAGGCAAGGCCTCCTATGGGGAGGCACATCCAGCAGAGGCAAGTCCAAGCCCTTCCCCCGCCTCAAGGCTGCAAGAGGTGTCCATCATAGGTAGTGGGCTCCAAAACCCCCCTCATGCACCAGGGATGGATTCTGATTCTACCTCCAGGGGTCCCCCCAAGAAGATCATGCTACACAATTGTCTCCCTATGCAGAGGGCCTAGTACAGTCCCATGCAGGCTCCACAGCAATTGATCTAACTTTCATGAGTTCCCTCTAGTTTGGTTTGGTTGTCTCTGCAGGTTTCCCCATCATGATCCTGATGCACTTGCTCATAGAATCCCTCCTCTCTCTCTCCTACTGGACTCCTGAAGCTCTGCCTGGTGTTTGGCTGTGGATCTCTGCATCTGCCTCCATCAGTCATTGGAGAAAAGTTTTGTGATGACAGTTAGGGTATTCACCGATTTGATCACTGGGGCAAGCCAGTTCAGTTCAGGCACCCTCTCCACTATTTCTAGTAGTCCAAGCTGTGGTCATCCTTGGGGATTCCTGGCAGATTCCCTAGCACCAGGTTTCTCTCTATCCCCATGATATCTCTATCATGGTATCTCATTGCTTTCCTACTCCATCCCTGTTCCAGCTTGACCATCCCATTACCTTATGTTCTCATCCCCCATGCCCTACCCTCCATTGCCCACCCCCCCCCATCCCCAGTTCACTAATGGAGATCTCATCTATTTCCCCTTCCCAGGGCGATCCATGTATCCCACTTTGGATATTCCTTGTTAGCTAGCTTCTCTGGAGTTGTGGATTGTTGTCTGGTTATCCCTTGCTTTACTTCTAGTATCCACTTATGAGTGGACACATAACCATGTTTGTCAGAAATGAGTCTCGGTTATCTCACTCAAGATGATATTTTCTAGTTCCATCCATTTGCCTGCAAATTTCATGATGTTTTATACATGAGTATTGTATTTACATCCTTTTTACCCTTCCCTCTATACCTTCCAAATCCTGTCTTGACCCCCACTTTTTAAATTTATGGCTTTTTCTTCAATTATTATTGTTACATATATATATGTGTATATGTATGTTTGTATGGATAGGTAGAAAGATAGATGACAGCAGATAACCTACTATGTTCATTTAGTGTCATTTATATGTACATTTTTATATGTACATGTTTATATACACATGGACATATGCTGATCACTTGGGATTGGATAACCTATCAGGGTGCTCATCCTTGGAGAAGACCAATTCTCCTGTAACAGCCACAGTCACATGAATCTCTATATCTAAGGGCACGATCTTTTGAAATATGCAGGTCTCATTGAGGCAACCATATTTTTGAGATTTCAAGGGTACCACTTCCCTATTAGACACTAAGCAGACATCCTTACCTGGTCCTCTGACTTTTCTAATCTCCCCTTTCTGGAAATATCCTGCAGTATCCTGTCTCTTAGTCTCCTAGATTTCCCTTTATCTTCCCTGAAACTTAGGTATAGAGACTGCTCTCTGTCTGTTGAAAAAGAACTTTCTTTGAGTAAGATAAGAGTTAAACTTACCTGTGGCTATAAGGTTAGATCTCTGGAAAGCAGTTAGAAATTATACTAGTCTAGGAAAATGTCAATTAATGGGTTTTCCTCTGGAGTCTATGACTGTTCCAGCAATCGGTATCTCCATGCCTATGTATTGGGCCTGAGGTTCAGTTGACAGAGTGCTTGCCTAGTGTACACAACACTCTGGGTTTACTCTCTAGCATCACATAAAACTGGCATGGGGCACAGCTCTTAGGAAAGCATTAGGATCAGAAGTTCAAGATCAGCTAAATCTAAAGTTTGGGGTCAGTCTGGGATGCAGGAGACTCTATCTCTGAATAAAAATATAGATAAATAAATACAATTAAATAAATAAACCCAAGTCTGTGACACTGTCTACAACTCCAGACCCCTGCCCCCTTTCCCTTTCTCCTCCCTCCTTCTCTCCCTCCTGCTCTTTTGACCACTGCTGTTGATTAACACCTCTTCAGCCATTTGTAAAGTCAGTTGCGTTCTGTCCTCCACACAGCAGTGAAGGAAGTTAAAGAAAAGGATTTAGCACAAAATCATGCAAAGGTCAACCTAGCAACGTTAAGCAGGTCTGTCAGACTGTCAGTAGTAAAATTAAAAATGATCGTGGACTAGATAATGCATTTGTTCTCAAACCACAGCAACAGAGGAAGTGGAATGTCTCCATCTTGTGGATATACAGAGAACTGCAGTATCTAGGGCTCGCACAAGGGTGGGGGCCGTGTCCCACCTTGAGTTCAGATCAGGCCTGGTGTCATTGCATGGAACTACCCTTTCAAGTCAAACCCCCACGCAAAAGCTGGCACATATGGGCAAAAATCCTTATAAATAAACATGTTGTGTGTGTGTGTGTGTGTGTGTGTGTGTGTGTGTGTGTGTTTCCTGAGTATTTTGTTAGTAAAAAGCATAGCTTCTAGTGCTAGGAAAATTCCTGGGAATCCACAAGGATGACCCCAGCTTAGACTACTAACAATAGTGGAGAAGGTATCTGAACTGGCTTACCCCGGTAATCAGATTGGTGAATACCCTAACTGTCATCATAGAGCCTTCACCCAGTAACTGCTGGAAGCAGATGCAAAGATCCACAGCCAAGCACCAGTTCCAGCTCCAGGAGTCTAGTCAAAGAGAGGGAAAAGGGATTCTATGAGCAAAGGGGGTCAAGATTATGATGGGGAAATCTACAGAGACAAATGAACCAAGCTCATGGGGACTTACAAACTATAAACCAACAGCTGTGGAGCCTGCTTGGGACTAGACTAGGCCCTCTGAATACAGGAGACAGTTGTGTAGCTTGGTCTGTTTGAGGGGCCCCTGGCAGTGGGATTAGGATCCATCCCTGGTACATGAGCTGGCTTTTTGGAGACCATTACCTATGGTGGGATGCCTTGCTCAGCCTTGATGTAGGGGGGAGGGGCTTGGTCCTGCCTCAACTGTACGTACCAGGCTTTGTTGACTCCCCATGGGAGCCCCTACCATTTTGGAGGAAGGGATGGAGAGTGTGTTGGGGGAAGCTGGAGGAGGGATGAGAGGGGGAATCCGTGGTCGGTATGTAAAAATAATAAGAAAATTTTCTTAAATAAAAAAAGCATACACTCTTGAGATATTGCAAACATCTATTTATTTTATAAACTTAAGATTAAAAACATAAAGAGCTGCTGGCTAATGACTGCTGGGGGAGATAAAGCCAACTTTCTTCAGATGGAGATCCTAGTAGATTGCCCATGTTCCAGTGCATGGCTCCAGACTCATGCACATACAAGCAGCACTAGTTAGACTAAGTGACTTAAAACCAGAGGCCATGGAGATAGGAGAGGGTTCCATAGTGAGAAATGTCTGGGAGGAGGTAGAGGCAGGAGTGGAGTATAGATATGATAAAGATATGATAAAATTATCTTAAATATGTGTGAGATTCACAAAGACTCAAAACAAATTTAAAAACAAAAGTGTATGTATAAGAGCAACTAGCCAAAATCCCCACATGGGGGTAGGGGAGGGGGGGGGAGAAAATAAAGTCTCACCACCTGCTGAGGAGATCTTGCAATCAGTGGCTTCCAGAGGAAAGCATCAGTTTCCTTGATGGATGCAACCTTCCAATAGATTATCCTACACCCATGCACACTAAGTGGACTCTGGGTTTTAACAAAGACCACATTAAATGGAAAGGAATAGGGTTAGGGGGACAGGAGAGAGATTGGAGAGGAAGGAAAGGGTCAGCAGACCTGATAAAGTACACTGTACGCATGTATGGAGTTCTCAAACAACAGAAAAAGAAGAAAACCAACTGAACAAACAAACCCACAACACAACAGCAGTGTTTGTGCATGTGTTAATGCAGTGGGTTAGAAACTGTCAGTCTGCATCTTTTTCACTTTTTTTTTCCCCAAATAAGCAAGTCTCTTTAGCATACAGTAATACAACACAGAAAAAAGACTGTCAGGTTCTGTATTTCTTGCTCTTGTTGTTGTTGATGATGATGATGATGATGATGATGATGATGATAATGATGATGATGATGATGTGACCAAGTAACTGGCAAGCAGCCACTTGAGGGAGGAAAGGCTTATTTTGGCTCACAATCTGAGGGGATACAGTCCATCACAGAGGGGAAGATACAGCTGCAGTTGACTCCATGATAACAAGTGTGTGCAAGTGCCATTGGGTCTCTTGACCTCCACATCTTGGAACAGGAAATATGGGGCTGTTAGGAACTAGGGGCAGGCTATAAAACCTCATGCCTACTCCCTAGTGACCATTTCCACCAATGAGGCCCCACCTTCTAAAGGTCCCGCCACCTTCCAAAGCACCATCATTAACTGGAAAGCAAATGTGCTAACTCTGGAGCCTGTAGGAGAACAGCTCCCACTGGAGCCACAACAGGTGGTTTTTTTCATCAGAGTCAAGAAGTGATTCCATTTTTCTGTTGGCTCAAAACTGAAGAATGCCCACAACCCCCTGCAGTGTTACCTGCTAATGGCTCTTTTACCTCAAGCACTGCACATTACTTTTAGGCCCTGTGCCAAAATTTGTTGATGTTCATCCTTTCCAGATGTGAATTCTTCTCCCTTCCTAGTAATTTACAGGAACTGAGAGGGATTTGGCCTCTCATCAGAAAGTCCTGGTTATGTTGTTCCATAAATAGTTCACTAAGTGTCTGAAAGATCGTTGATTTATTTTTCTAGAACACCCAACATCATCTTCTGCTTTATACCCAAATATGTAATTATTGGGAAATTGAGTGTTTTTGAGCAAATGCCAGGCAAGCCTCTAAAAATTAGTGAAGTCCTAGAGGCTCTGAGAGATTGCACAGTATTCTGCTGCCCCATAGAGCAGTGTATGTGGCTACTGAGGAATCCTTTGGCTTTAAGTACAGGCATTTGAGTTGTCCCTAGTAAGGCCTCTATTCTCCCATGCAGATGCCTGTATGTGCTTTTCTAGAACAGCCCTCTCGTCCTGTTTCTGTTAAAGATCGACAGGAATGCCAAAAGGTTCTTCAACTGCTGCTGCTGCCACCCCAGATTCAGAAGGGCAGTTGTAATCAGTGGGTGACATGGTTCCAAAGCTCAGTTAGCACTCACTTGAGGAATGGATGTGCCGAACAAAGCTAATCAGTTGTTCATCAGACACTATTGAGAATACTGTGTGATAGTAATCACTTCTGCTGCTGAAGTTGCTGGGGACTCATTTCTTAGCCAGACACCTGGTATTTCATGAAGTCAATTGACACTGTCAGTGTACTACGTTGATATTCGCCGTTTCAGGATTTTAAAGGAAATCCCAGGTTTTAATCAGTGATGGTGACGAGGGGCAATAATTTCCCTGAGGCTCTGAGTTAATGTAATCAGATTATATTGTCACGTTGTTTGCATGAGTGATAGTCTTATACATAAACTCATCTAGACACATGTACTCCAGGAAAACAAACACTTTCTCTCTAGTCCCAATCTAGTCTCTCTAAAACGAAGGTCTTAGCTATCAGATAATTTCTTCCTCAAAAATAAAGTAATGGACTATAAAACAGTAAATACTTGGTCAGTTTCTTAAGGGAGTCTTAATTGCTTAGTGACTACTGGGGGCCAGATGGAATTCAGATGCCCCATAGTTTGGGAACATTGATTATGCACATGGAATAGTGGCTAATATTGATTGTCAACTTGACACATCTTGGAAGGGGGAACCTCAAGTGAAGAACTGGTTCCTTCAGACTGCCCTGTGGATGTGTCCGTGTGCATTTTTATGATTGATAATTAATGCTGGAAGGCCTAGCTCACTGAGGACAGTGCCAAAACTAGGAAGGTAGACCTGGGCTGTTAAGAAAGCCAGCTGACTATGGGCATGGAAGCAAGCCAGCAAGCAGTGTAGCTCTGTGGTCTATTTCAAGCTTCTTCTGCCGTGAGTTCATCCCCTAGTTTTCTGTGATGACGGACTGTAATTTGCAAGGTAAAATTAACCCTTGTGAGTTTTGGAGAGTGTTTTATCACCACAACTAAAAACAAAACTAGAAGGGAGTGTAACTTAGTGTTATCTATGCTCTTTTTAATGTGGCCTGGTAATGTATTATTTCTCAATACCCTTTTAGTTCTGGAACTCCATTGCAGATCATGTGCCTGAATGACAGCACCTGATTGCTGTAAAACCACAGAGAAGACCTTGAAGAATTCTAAGTGAAAAACTCTGATAATAACATCTAAACACACCAGTTACTGAACAGATTTTAATGCCTTCTCTAGAACTTTCAATCTTTTCAATCATCTGTGCACAGATTACAACCATGAAGGACAAGGAATACCTGGCTTAGATGCTCTCACTTTGACCTATGCTGTAGGAGAGGAATGGATGTCTGTGATACGCCAGAAGATGGGGGGCCTTTAATGAGGAAGAGTGACAGCTACTGCTAGGTACCTTCATGTCCTCCTGTTTGAAGCTAGCTTCCAATACAGTACATTTCCTTCCCAATGTACCCCATACAAAGGTCTCTCTGGCCATGAGTATCCCAGCCTTTCCCGAGGAGTCCTAAGAAGCCTATAGGCTCTCCGCAGCTTCCTTTCTACCTCCTGGTCCCCTCACCTGCAGACATCCCTGGATAAGAGGATTCTTTCTTTAAAATATGAGCTCAAACCCAAATCAATTTGATCACACATCCCTGACCCTCTCCACACCTGCAAATTTACAGTTTTCATGGCAGGTGTATTTGGATAGTATTCCCATCTCTTCCACAGTATAAGAATTGCCCTTTCCTCAGCTGGTATCTCCAGATCCCCAGTGGCCTGTAAATATTTGAGAATAAGACATTTATTTGGTTCTTAGGAGCCAACTTCCTTTCCCTAGTCATCCAAAAAATTGACTCTTTTCAAAAATAAAAACTTGTTTTTTTAAAATTAATTTTGAGTTGACAAAAATGCCTAGTCTCTGCCCTTCTTTTTCAATTCTTCTGCACATTTATCTATCTATCTATCTATCTATCTATCTATCTATCTATCTATCTATCTGTCTGTCTGTCTGTCTGTCTGTCTGTCTGTCTGTCTGTCTGTCTGTCTGTTCGTCCGTCCGTCCATCCATCTGTCTGTCTATCTACCTATCTACCTATCTATCTATCTATCTATCTATCTATCTATCTATCTATCTATCTGTCATCTATCATCTGTCTGTCTGCCTATCATCTGACTATATATCCACCCATCCATGGATCTATGTTTTGATCAACCTACCCTCCTATCTCTTTTATCACTGACTTTGACGGACTGACCCACAGATCAGACTTTCGTCCCATTTCCTCTATTTTTATGGAATGTGGTATATGTTTTGAGCAGGGCTTCTCCATGAAACTTTGGCTAGCTGAAACTCCAGACCCTTCTACGATTCAAACAAAGTATGACTAAATCTACCTGTTCATGAACAGACCACATGATTAATACTTTAGTGGCTTTTTTCTCAAAAGTACTTCATTAAATTATAAGTTTCATAATTATTATTAATTCTAAAGGGCATCTGGATTCTTCAGAGAAAAACAATAAGAAAAATTATGTATAACAGAGTGAAATAAATATTCTAAATTGGGCTGACTAACAACTGGTAAGAATCCCGGGGTATCGTATTAGAAAACCATTCCTGGATTTAACACCCTCTGTGATAATTATTCTTTTCTATCCTTGGAACCAGATTTTAATGTCCCAAGAAACGATTTACATCTTCCATAAGCAGCAGGGACATCACAGCTGCCAAAAACGTCCACTCCATGGTGCTATTGTTGGCAAAATTTAAATTATTATAAATCTATTAGAAAGGAGAGACATTGCTAGTTCATTATTGTATAGATTTAAGGCATGAGCATCTCATTAACCTATGCCAATATGTTAAACAGGCCATTTGGTGCAATAAAATGCAATTCGTTTTGAGTGCCTAAGAAAACCCCACACAGCAGCCTCCATTCAACTGTATTTCATTCTTTCCCTAGTGTGTTGTTAGAGCCTGGACAGAATGGAAAAAAGGTGACTCTGAGGAGTTTAATTACCATTTTACATGTTTATAATTAGGAAGGGGATTATGTAGAATTTCTGTAGATGAAAGTGAATTTTTTTTGTAGACTCCAGACTGAAGCCCAGTTGCCTTGCATTCATTATTATTGAAAATTGGTTTCCCCCCTGCCAAGTTTTCCTTACTGAATGAGGTTGCCTGTTGGGTGAATTGAAAGGCTCCATCACACCTCTGGGATAACAGGCTTGCTGATATCTGTTAACACTGGCTTATGTGCTCTGTGTTGTTCCCTCACCTAGTGACACTTGATAAGCACTGTGCCTCTGCCACCTGTGTGAGAGTGTCTTAAACAGAACCGAAGTCCCATAATTCAGAATGGAGCACACCTTACTTTTCCCAGACATATGTGTGCTCATTTGTATATCAAGGTTACAAAGGCAGAGCCTGTTTAGATATACTGTGACTTGACTATAAAAAATTCCTTCAGCCTACTAGCATTCTGATCTATGTTTCCTGTATGTCAGTCTTTCAGAAGCCACTTGCCTCTCTCAGAAGCCTGCATTTGCCAGGACTTCTGTATCTGACTCTTTTCACATTTTTTAAGCTACTTTTCTTTCTTTCTTTTTTTTAAAGTTACTTTTCTTTCTTTTTTTTTCATTTTTCTTTATTAAGAAATTTTCTACTCATTCTACATACCACCCATAGATTCCCCCCTCCTCCCTTCTCCCACCCTCCAGCCCTCCCCCCCTAGCCACCCCACATCCCCCCCTCCCCCAAATCAAGATCTCCCATGGGGAGTCAGCAGAGCCCAGGCACACTGAGCCTAGGCAGATCCAAGCAACTCCCCACTGCACCAAGGCTGCGCAGGCCTTACACTATAGTCACCAGGCTCCCAAAAGCCTGCCCACGTACCAGGGATGGATCCCGACCCCCCTGCCTGAGTGCCCACCAAACAGTTTGAGCCAAACAATGGTCTTCCGTATCCAGAGGGCTTAGTCCAGTCCCATGGGGGCTCCACACCCACTATTAGTCTTTTCACATATTTTAAATTTATTTATTTATTTATTTATTTATTTATTTATTTATTTATTTTGGTTTTTTCGAGACAGGGTTTCTTTGTGTAGCTTTGCGCCTTTCCTGGAACTCGCTTTGGAGACCAGGCTGGCCTCGAACTCACAGAGATCTGCCTGCCTCTGCCTCCCAAGTGCTGGGATTAAAGGCGTGCGCCACCACCGCCCGGCTTAAATTTATTTTTTACTTAGTATACAAGACAATGTGTTTCATTATGACTCACTCATACAGTGCATCATTATCCTTTGTTCTCATCTACCGTTGTCCTCACAGACCCTCCTTTGTTTACCAACCTTTTCTGTGCATTCATCTCATAAATATCCCATTATTCTTTCTTGTTTCCCCTTCCAACTCCCCTTTTGACCTTTTCCTCCTCTCATGATCTCCTTCTAACTTTCATGTCATATATATACATATATATATGCATATATATGTTTATACACCTATATATGTATACATACACACATATTTATACAGGTATGATTATAAATTTAAATCTAGGCCCTGAATATTAGGTAAAATGTAGACTCTTTATCTTTTTATATCTTGATTCTTCCATGGGTATATAACCGCTAGACTCTAAGACAACACCTACAGAGATACATGCTCATGTTTACAGTGTACTGTTCACAAGAGTAAAGATATAGAAGCAGTCTAGATGTTCATCCCCAAATGGACAGATAAAGCAAATGCAGTTCATGCACAAAATAGAATTTTACTCAGCTGTGAACAAGAATGAAATCATATTTGCAAGAAAATGTATGGAGCTGGAGATGTTTACAAAATAAATCAGATCCCTTTCATGTTTAAAAACTTTTGACTTTGACAATGACACTGTCCTGTAGCTTATCCACTCAGGACCGTGTTTTTAGCTGATTTCTACAAAGATATCACTAGGCAATGGCTCCGTGAATTATTCTTTGAAGTTTTTAAATATTTATTGATAATTTTTGGCATTATATATAAAATGTATATAATATACTTTATCACATTCACTTCCGTTACCTTCTCTTGTCTCCTCGCAGTGAACACTTCATATCCCTAACTGCCCCCCCCTTCTACATGTCATCATTTTTAATGCATATGTCTGACTCACTTGAGATTCAAGTTGTTTGCATGGGAATAGTGGGAGCATATTTATCTGAGACCCCAATTTACCAGTGCCTATTTAACTGAAGAAAACGTCTCCCCCTTCTCCAAAAGCCATTGACTGCCAGTCAGGGAGAAGATAAGCCTCATGAGTCCATTCCCCAATTCTTAAAGGAACATTAGTAGACCTGACATTGTGCAGGTAACTGCAGATGCTGTGAGCCATGTCATGTTTAGGGGGCAGCATTATTTAACAGCTCTTCTGCCAATCCTTCATGTCTTACATTCTTTCTCCCCCATCTCCTCCAATGTTGTCTGGACCTTGGAGTGTATAATAGATGGCCTGTTCAGAAGAGGGCAACCAATAGTCACCTATTCTCAGCACTTCGTTTTAATCCAGTCCACAGGGATTACATGGAGACTGTTACCAGTTGTTTCCACATCATATTAAAATTCAGGTTGTTTGACAGATGTGGAAACTTTAGTGCCTCCAAATACTTCACATATTATTTGAGACAGTTGTGGTGAAATTGATAGTTCGGGTCCAATGGGACTAAGGAAAGCCCAGCCGAGGGAGGTTGTGGGAATCTGGAGGCACACACATCATTAGATTGGCATGGCTGCTGTCATTCTGCCGACTGCCACTCCACTCTACTGGATGCCACCTGCAAGTGACAGCAGCATTTGAATTCCACTTGCTTCCAGATGGGTGTTGTCTCCTCTTTACTGGCAATGCCAAACTGTGTAACTCAGCTTGAGTCCCGGATTTAACGGTCTTGACAAGAGAGGCTGGAGATTCTGTCTTTATAAATTTTTCAGCTTCCCAGGAGTTTCTGCAACCTAGGAGAGCTAGGAGAATTTGTCTTAAATTTCTATACCCCTTTCCCCATGTGTGTGTATCCTTGGTGTTTCTACTTTATATTGGAATTCTATATTCCTTACCACAATCATAATTCAGTAAAATACACCATGGAGAGGATTTGTGTGTTCTTTGGGAATTCAGTCTCTAGTTTCATTTACATAAAATATTTTTATTTATGTTTATATGGGTGTGTGAGAGTACATGCATGTGAATTCAGGTACTTGTGGCTGCCGAGGTGCCAGGTCCACCAAATCAGGAGTTATAGGTGGTTGTGAGCTACCCAGCATGTGTGCAGGGGGCAAAACTCGGGTTCTCTACAAGAGCAGTATGTGCTTTTTACTCTCAACTCACCTTTTAGGCCCCAGTTCTATAAATTTTGGAGAAAAAATGCTATTTTGACTATAGGTGATTATTAGGTATGGTTTTGCCTACTATTTCGATGTTAATACATATTCATTTCTTTACAAGTTACCGTTTATAGCATGTTTAATATTTAAGTGCTATCTTCTAATTAATATGTTGTGTATTTTTTAATTCAGGTTGAGGAGGCTCTGGAAGCTGTCAAAAATGCTACAAATGAGCAAGATCTTGCAAACCGCTTTAAAGAGTTTGGAAAGGAAATGGTGAAACTGAACTATGTGGCAGCAAGGCGACAACAGGTGGGAAGGTTTGGAAATGTTGCTGGGGACGGGTGAGTCTAAGTAACTGTGTCTCTGTAGGCCTGAAACATGGACCAGTTGCATCTGCTTGTGACTAAATGCTCCGAGAACCTATCACAAGGTCTGTGTCCTGCTTTGAACATCAGTTCCTCCACGTTGGGCCCTGGGTACTGTCTGGTTACTGTCTATGAATAGATCCCAGACTACCAGTTCTCAGTGATGAGAACAGGTTTCATATCCCACCACACATGAACCTCCTGTCCAGTGCTTGAGGTCAAATGAAAAGAAAGCAGACTGAGATGTGGTGCTGTACACTCTTGGATGTCACAGTTTGCTCCCAAACTGAATCTCTTAGTTCTGTGTAAACCAGATGATGCATACACAGGATGCATCATCACACACGCAGCAAAACATTCATAAAAGAGAAGGAGGCATGGACAGAGTGAGAGGAAGAGTAAGTGGGAGAGAGAAAGAAGAGGGAAGAAAGGACACCGGTGACAAGTAGCCATAACAATGGTGATGGATGACCTAGGGTCTGCCCCACATCCCCTCTGTCAAGACATAGATCCCTTAGTTTTAGCTGTTTGTGGGGTGCCTTTGGAATTCCCAAAGAGTATCCAAAGAGTTCATTGTTCCCAAAGAGTATCATATTCTAAAAAACAAACAAGCAAACCAACAGAGAAACACCTCTGTACTTGGGAGCATCTGTTACTGATGTCTCCACCAGTCCTCTCGACTGTTCCCAGAATTCTTCTCATTTGGAGGAACACTATAGTATCTTTCATTAACTGAAAAGTTTTATCTCCCAACAGCAGTTGGGTATCCACTCTTTGCCTGGCTGAAGTGATGCTGGAATGACAAATGTCCAGTATGGAGCAGGCACTTACACAGGACTTTCGTTTGTGTAGTTATTTTTAGTTTTACCTATATAAATCTTCGTTGCTTGCTGTCTGTCCAGTGAGTAATTGCTCTTAAGTGTGTGGAAGGGGGTGGTGGTGGCTAGATGACTTTCTCTCAGTGAAACGACTCATTCCAGAGCTTGGATAGCAGAGAACCAAGAGGAAGGCAGGGGAGAGGGAAGTTAGAAATGCAGGCCATGGTATCTGGTCTTGTTACAGGGTGTTTAGATCTTATTGTAAACAGGTTCCAAGTCCAGTATCCATGGCTAAGCTTTACATATTAGCATCATTGTCAGTATTTTGTTGAAAAAGAAGCAGAGTAGAAGAGAAGCAGAGAGTAAAAGAGTGTGAGTGGACTCTAAAGTAGGCAACAGTGGTCTCCATCAGTGAGAAGCAATGAAAGTGAGGCAAATATATAGGGGATGAAATATATTTTGAAAAGCTGTTTCTGCTTCAGAGGTGAGAAGTGCGTGACTGACAGCAGCGAGTTTCCTTCAAAGCTCTGGTGTAAGCAAATAAGTAGAAGGCAGTAGCTTAATTGACATGAGGAAGATTGAAAGAGCCCTAATTAGGGTTAGAATTCAATATGTGGTATTTACAGGCATGGCTTTGAGATGCTTTAAACATCCACACTGAAGTATGAGATAGAAGGAAAATAGCAGGCTGGAGACTGAAACAGACTGTTTGTTAAGGAGCTGGTATCAGACCACTGATGATATGGACATTCCTATGTGAAATCTAATAATACAGCTCAGGTTTTTCTCCAAAATGCCTTCTTTTTAATTACCCACTAATTCAGACTTCTGCTGTAAAATTTAGCGAAAAGAAATAAAGCCCACTGAAAAATACAATGCTAACTTTTCAGCATTTGGCATTTTCCTCCTCCTTTTGACAAAGTCACTGCAACTCTATGATTGTTACCATGTGCACCTCATTATTTGGTTTCTTCTTTTCCCCATGGTCTTGATCAAAATCAGGCCTCACACATTCTAGGCAAGGGCTCAGTCAACATTTATCTTATGGTTTGTACTTGTAAGAAACAACTTACTTGCCACAGTTAAGTTAAAGAAAACTTCTGGAAGTGAGAGTGAAGTGGAATGGATACATGAAGTAATAATGTTGGATTTCCTGTTTCATAAATGTAATTAAACAGAAGCAAACAGGTCCTAGGTGACTGAATTCAGGTTTTCCATTTGCTGAGAGCAAATCCTATGATGTCTAAAGCCCACTTAACTTGGTGGTTTCCTGGGGTTTGCATTCCTTCAGTGATATTTGTGTATTAAATGTCTCTTAGCTGGCAGACACTGTGGTGATGACTAAAGAGTCAGCAATATCAAGATAGACAGGGCCCACTATGAGAGAAGCTATGTGGGAGCAATGCATGCTTACAAAGTCATTATAGTAATGTCCGATGAGCGCTGATGACAGGGATAAGGGTGCATGGTCTTGTGGAAGAAGACACCTTGGTGGATTGTTTAGTAACTTGGTTTTAAAAAGCTTGGTTTTAAAAAAAACTTGGTTTTAAACCAGTCACTGACTTAGACATTTCACGAAGACAGAGCAGTTTTGAGTCACTCTGGCAGCTACAAATTGCACAAGGGAAGGAGGAGTGTTTCTAAAATCCACAATGTGTCCATGTGCCTGAGGCTGCAAGTATCCCTGCAAACACTTGTATACAAGCCTTATGCATGTTCCACTTTTTCACAGGAGCTGAAGGACCCTCACTGTAGGGATGAAATGGCCGCTGCCCGTGGAGCCCTGAAGAAGAATGCCACCATGCTATACACAGCCTCCCAAGCCTTCCTCCGCCACCCAGATGTTGCTGCTACCAGAGCCAACCGAGATTATGTATTCAAACAAGTCCAAGAGGCCATAGCTGGAATTTCCAGTGCTGCTCAGGCCACTTCACCTACCGATGAAGCCAAAGGCCATACGGGGATTGGCGAGCTGGCTGCAGCCCTGAATGAGTTTGATGTAAGCACCTGGGTGATACCTACAGAGTGTACACTTACCCCCACCACACACACACACATCTATATGTACTGTATATACAGTATACATATATGTGCATGAAAGGATACCATAATTTACATAATTTAAGGGATACCATAAGTTACAGGCACATAATAGTATATATTGATTTTCTTAGAACTTTTTGACAGGAAGATAAACTGTATGGTGTGTGTTGCTGTTATTAGAAATCTAAAATATTGGGAGAACCTCGTATACTAATCTTTATAGAATATAACAACCATGTTTAAGAGATCTGATCACTGCCAGGTAGAAGGAATACCTCACCTCCAAGTCATTTGGGTAACCAATTTCATTATAAATGGGATAAATGTTATAA
Organism: Peromyscus attwateri; assembly: GCA_902168425.1. NCBI lineage: Eukaryota > Metazoa > Chordata > Mammalia > Rodentia > Cricetidae > Peromyscus > Peromyscus attwateri. The sequence continues at coordinate 23,016 of CABHPP010001046.1, read as the reverse complement.
GCTGCTGGCATTAGATTACATCTATACTCTGTCTCAGTGGGAAATTGCCCTCAATAACTTCAGTTTAAGTCAGTGACAAGCAAACCCTACTACCCTAAACCCTACATGGGAATCTAGTCTTTATTTGCATGCCTCCTCTCAGGAGTGCTGGGTGCAAATCCCATGAAAGACCTACCTCCTGCATCTGTTCTTGCTGATGGAATATCCTAGAAGGGGACACAGGAGACTTCCTATGCCTGAACCATGGCCTGGCGTGTAAGTGCAGGAGAGGGTGTAGTCATCAGCAGACAAGGATAAAAACACACCTCCAAGACCAGATATGAATGGGCTCATCTGTGCAGTCACTTATCCCCCAGCATGTGATCCTGCATACGCTGAAAAAGACATGGAGACTCAGAAATTCCCATGGTCTGCATTCATGAGTATTTTGTAGAAAAAGGGATAGAACAGAATTCACAAGAGAAAAAAAAAAAAACTCTGTTACTTAGAAGCTGCTGAAAAAGATGGAGGCTTGCTCTTAGGGTAGTGGACATGAGCTTTTGGCAGGAAATAATCATTAGCTAGTGGCCAGAAGGGAGGATCCTAAGGAAAGCAGTGTGTACCCAAGGTGTGAGGTGGAGAATATTGTTGAGGAATAATTGTAATAATACTGTGTATTCTGAAGACTCTGAGATCTTTTCTTCTCTCTTAATTCAACAGTCTCTGTGAGTGTGCAGATAGACACATTCTTATACATATACTCATATTCATAAGTACGTATATATTCACTCACACCAAATAGTGACTTTATAGGATTTCTAAAAAGGGGTTGGTTATTTTTAATTATGTATATGTTTGTGTGTCCCTGTGTGAGTATGTGCACGTGAGTGTAAGAGCCTACAGAAGCCAGAGGAGCTCTATCCCCTGAAGCTGGAGTTACAGGCACTTGTGTGTCACCCAACATGAGTGCTGGTAACCAAGCTTAGGTACTCTACAAGTACAGCATGTGCTTTTAACTGCTGAACAATCTCTCCAGTCCATTATCAGATTTTATGTAAGAATTAAATCCAAATTTAGTAATAAATTGAATGAATTTATTACAGAAATGTGGACTCAGCACTATCTAATTCCATGTGCAACACTTCAGCAGGTAGCTCTTAATTTTTCAAAATGAATTAAGTTTAGCATAATGTTTGTAAAACTTTCACGAAAAACAGTAAAGTTGTTCACTTTATTTTGTTCCTTATTTTAATTTCCTCACATGTGCTACAACACACCAAATATAGATGTGCAGTGCCAAAAAAAAGAATAGATTTTCTCTATTGACGGTCAGACTTCACTCTGTGATGAGTAATTCTGTGATGCAGGACAGGAAGACATTGACTCCTCCAGTACTGTCCAGGCAAGAGCAATAAAAATGCTGATAGATTTTTCAAGCTCATTAAAGTGATGATAAAGTTTTTTTTTTTTTCTGGAGTAAGAAAAATGACTAAAACAATATATTAAGAAGGAAAAGAGTAGATAATGTATTCAAACATTAGATAATGTATTCAAACATTAATACATGGTATATTGCTACTTTAACTTAAATGCATACTGAAACAAAAATGTCTCACTTTTAAAACAGTAAAAAGTCACAAATAATCTAAAACGCAAAAATATTTTTTTCAAATAGGGCAGTAAGAAAAATTAGTTAAGAAGGGATTTGTTGCTTAGCCAAATTTGATCCCATCCTTTTTGTTACATAATCATTTCTTTTGTGATTGAATAGTAAGCAGGAAAAAGTAGTGGGAAGAGAGCACGGAACTCATTCACAACAGAGCCATCAGCTGCTGCCATCTTCTGTCCAGCAGTGGGATAGCTCCCGTCCTCTTCTTTCCTTCTGGTTCCAGACCATTGTCAAATTCAGCTTTCACCAACAAGCATACCATTTGAAGCATCACTGTGATTTTGCAAAAGGCTTCAGATTCATAAAACCAAATTTGAGGTCATCTAGGAAGACTCAAATTGTGATGTCCACACCTTGAACCTTTAACATCTTTCATTTGCCACAGTGTTACCTTCTTATTTAGGGTGCAAAAGGTCTCTGGGAATTAGAAATGAGTATAGCAGACTGATTAATCTGTTGATTTAATTTCATTAGTTCAATGAGTAATGGATTAATTAATTTCATTGATCATAATGTTAACTAAGGACATTATGTATTAATGAAACAACTTTGAATTATGTTAATGACTCATACCCACCAGTACTTTATTATTAGTGGTTATTTGTTTGTAAGCAGTGAAAATTATGTAACAATGACCCAACGTTTTACATTTTATTTTCAAAGGTTAACAAAAATTAATGTGTGTAGCTGTCTGAGCTGCACTCCAGAACAGCAGCCTCCATTTGTGTGTCTGCCTACCAGCTGCTCCCTGGTAAATGAAAGTTGTTTTCAGAACTTTCTGGCCAGTACCGGTGTTACTATTGAATTTTTAAAGGAATACACTATAACTAATTACTTGTAGGTTTTCAGTAATTTCTTATGTCAGTAAACCTAGATCCCTTAATATTTGAAATTCGTTCATTAAAAACAATAGATCGCTTCTCTTTATGGAACACTTATAAATGGAATGAGAGTTTGTTTGGTCTTTGTTATTCTCCAAGTATCCCATACTTGAAATCAATTTAGAATTTATAGGCACTTTCTCTAAAAACCCCATGGTGTTTGAAGAATGTGTTAGTCAGCCTCCTATAGCTGTAATAACATACTTGAAATAATCTCCACAAAAAAAGGAAAGTTTGGGGTAAGCAAAATGTCTCATTCGTTACGAGTACTTGTTTTTCTTTCAGAGGACCAAAGTTAGTAGTTCCCAGCACCCAAGTCAGGTGGCTCACCAGTACCTGTAACTCCAGCTCTAGGGGACCTGATGCTCTTCTGGACTGGACTTATAGATAAAGATAGAGACATTAAAAGAAAACTAATAATTTTACAAAAGGAAAGACTGATTGCTTTGGCCTCCATGTTCAGAAGTTTTAGTGCCAGGCTAATTAGATTCCTGTTGGAGCCTGTGATGAGGCAGTAAAGAATGGCAGGGGCACATGATGGAACAAGATGTTCACCTCAGCATGATAAGTAAGTGAAAAGGAGAGAGGAGAGACCAAGGACCCAATATCCCATCAAGGACATACCCACCAGCTCCCATCAGCACCCTAGGTGGGGCTCTAAACATAGACACATGGTCTTTAGAGGACACTTACCCAAATCATACCACAGATACTTAAACCATGGCATTTCACTCAGTGAAAAACTCTAACACCCTGTTACTGACTTTCCTGGTGATATGCCATGTTGATAAATGACCTAATGGCTGCCGAATGCAGTGACAGTTTAAATAGTCAAATCTCTGCAATGCTGAAGTGAGAAGAACTGTGTGAATACAAGACAGAGTTTCCCAGTCCGTATTTCTCTTGTCATAAATTTGAATTTGAGAGTCAATCTGTACTAGTAGTTATGAATGTCAATTTTAGCTTTCATGGGAGAGTGGATGGAGATGTGCCTTAAAGTCTTATAGTTAGGTTTGGGCAGCCATTTCAGTCAGTCAACTGCTTATTGTGCCAGCATGAGGAGCTGAATTCAAAGGTCACTATCCATGTAAAGAGACTTGACCAAAAATGTACACCTGGAACCTCAGCACTATTGATGGGAGTTGTGAGTAGACACAGGAAGTGTCTTAGAGCTTACTGACCACCCAGTCCAGCTGATTCAGGGAGCTCCATGTTGAGTGAAGACCCTATCTCAAAAATTCAAAAACAAAAAAATGAAAAGGTAGAGAATGACTGAAGAAGATACCAGATGTTGTCCTCTGGCGTGCACATACGCACACACACACACACATGCATGCTCATCCATGAGCACACACACACACACACACACACACGAACTTTATAGTTACTCAGAATCAGGGGAAGTTGATATTTTCTACCTCCATCTGTTTAAAACCATAGGATTGGTTTGTAAGGAGGTTAGAATTAGGGCTCAGTGCTTGGTCACCTGTCTTCTGTCACCACCGAGCCTGCATATATATATATATATATATATATATATATATATATGTATGTATATGTATATATATATATATGAAAGAAAGAAATCAATGCAGTGATTGACACTGAAAAATAATCAAGGGTCCAAAACCAGTATTGCAACAATTAGAAATTGCCAAGAGAGCCTCTAATCATGTGGCCACAAAAGCAAAATGATTGCGGATCAATGGGAAAATCATCAGGGTTTCGATCGTGGGAACTGGAGGAAGTTAATTTAGTCCTGTGACAATGTCCACTGAGGAATTCTGTGCAGATTATTTTTAACAAGTAATGACTTCTCATATGTAAGTCAAATTACAAGATCAGCTTTGATTGCTGGGAAACTTTTGAAAGTGGAGATAACCTTAGAAGGTAATGCAGGATTTTTTATTAAGTTGGCCATGCTCCTGTCCCTTACAGGGGAATGGCTCAATTTCCAGGTCAGCCAGAACTAGAGTGAGATCTCACTTTAAAAAAAAAAAAAAAGGAGAGTGGAAGAGAACACTCTAGATGTTTTTATGTAATTCTTTTGTGTAAATAAATGAAATGAATATACTTTAGGAAACTTTATCCTTTAACACCTTATCTATAGAGGCTATCACTGTGAACATGGACATTGATGCTATTCATGAATCATATTTTCATGAATTCATAAATTTAAGTATGGATTTAAATTCATATTTAAAATAAAAAACTATTTCTCTCTTTAAAAATATGTTTTTTTTTCTACATTGGCCTTTAGCTCATTATGTGACATAGGCTGACCATAACCTCACAGCCCTCCTGCTTCAGTCTCCCTAGTGCTAGGATACATCACCATCCCACCTCAAACGAAACTGTCAAATAACCAAATTACTTAAAATAAAAGGGGCCAGAGACATGGCCCAGCAGTTAAGAGTGATTGCTGTTCTTGCAGAAGACCTGAATTCCATTCTCAGCCTCCATGTTGCATGACTTGCCACTGCTGTAACCCCAGCTCCAGAAGACCAGACACCTTCCGGCCTCCACTGGCATCTGCACTCACATCTGCAAACACACGTAAACTAAGAAATGAAATCAGTCACTCATATATTTAAATACTTATTATTTTAAATAAAATCATGAGTGGTTCATTGACCTCCCCTATGCTTAGCTTTTTCCATGACTTTGTTTTCCATTTGTCTGATGGATAATCTCTCATTCTGACATGCTTCATTTCTTCTTTTCTTGTTCCATGCTGTGTGTTCCATGCCTACACAAAAATGAACCTGTGATTGTTTTTTGGGTTTTTGTTTCTTTGTTTGTTTGCTGCATTCTATCATCTGCCATTTCTTTTCTTTCACTTTCAAAGCTTGTTCAGTAGGTTCTGGGCCCTTCCCCTGTCCCCTGACAGCCCAAAGCTTCAGTATACCACCTCTGCTCTGACCCTCCCAGCCTGTGACACTGTTCCAAATTGCTTCCAACACTATCTTCACTCATGAAATCTATGTGCGTCCCTTTCAAGAGTTTTAATGCTTCCACTTGGGGAGAAAGGACACTGTGGTACTGACCATGCAGCATCTTGCTTTGTTTTTACTACTGCTGTGCCTTGTAAGATGCTGTCTGCAGTGGAGAATTGAGACATTGTATTCTCAAACACATGGAACTGAACTGTTACCTAAACATCCCACGTCCATATAAGTTGTCCTTGGTTTTTCACACCCATTTTTACTCCTTTAGATTTTCCTTCTCATTTTTATTTTTGTGTTTTTTCAGTATGTTTTTTTTATTCTTGATTAACCTGCAATTAGAGTTTCTGCTTTGTTGTTCAATGGATATAAGTGTTTGGGATTAAGTATCAGCAACAGAGACAGACCAGCAAGATAAAAGCAGCTATGCCTGAAAAGAACCAGGGACTTGGGCCATAATGCTGCTACTGTCTCTTGGATGGGTGGGTAGGTGGGTGAGCAGGGAGCATTATTGTGCTGTAGTAGTCACTGACCAAAGGCAATCCCCTCTCTAGGCTTCTTCAGTGCTCATAATTGTTATCTAGCCCCATCCTAAAAAATGTGGTTCAGTACAGGGTTTCAATCACAGAAGCTCATTTAAGAAATGTGCCCTGCAGAGAAGAGATTTCTGGATGTCTATGACTATTCTCATCTCCAGACCAGATTTTGGAGACCTGGCATTAGAAGGTAGTTTCAGTAGAGAATGGAAATATTCTCTAGGTAAGTTAGGTCAGGGGTTCAGATACATGACCTCAATGATTTCTGTTGAAAGAGTCTGAAGAAGTTAAGATCTTTTTGAGTAATGAAGTAATCCTCTTTTCCATTGTTCCAAAGACCAAATGGATGTCATATGGGCACTCTGGTCCCACTAGGAGCTGTGAACCAAAGCTCTGGACAGATCAGGGATTCTCAGAATCTCTGGATTTTGGTTCTCTACAACCACAAGGAAAGATGAATGGATTTCCATAGAGATAAGAACTTTTATAATAATCTCCTTTTCCAGTCCCTTCTTGGTTATATCCCTTCATTTGTCAGAGCAACCAAGTTGTTTCTTTACTAGGAGGCTTCCACACTACATATCTCCTTTGACATCATTCTGGGGACAACATCTGGGAAAACCCACATTAAGTGGTGAAGATCCTTAATTAGTTTCATTCTAATTAAGCTACATAAGAATGAAGAGAGAGGAGAACAGAAGGTCCTATCTAAATACTATAAATGTATTCATGAGGGAAATGCAAGCTGTAACTGTTTGAAAGCAATTTGCAAAGTAGAGGACAAATGCATAAAAATGAAAGCCAGTAAACACACCTAGGACCATGCCCTACATTAGGACAATTTACTGTTCCTGGTACATGCCTTTGAGAATTCCTGAGCTAGCCAGACCTTTGGCTCATGGCTCCTTGAGGGATTGGAGCATCCATAGGAACATCTATCCAGTCTGTAAAACAATGGAATAGGGGTTTATTGCACTACTCAAAAAGTCTTAGCATCTTTAGGATCCTTCATCAGAGATCTTCGAGGTAATAGATGTGAACCCCTGACCTAACTTTACTTAGACAGCAGGGTGAAGGATTTTCTCTCTGAGTAGTGCCAATATTCAATACATGCATTGTTGCCCTTACCACACCTGCTTTTCTTTAGTACAACTATCAATAGCTTTTAATCACACTCTCTGATATCTGTCCATCAAAATGAATGGGCATCATAAGAACTCTGGGACCCTGGGGCAAGTGCAGGCCTTGGATTCAGGAGCCTGGCTACTTACTCCAAGCACTAGAAAACTGTGTAATCACAGGTACTGAGCTATTTTGTGCTTCAGTATTAGTGTAAAGTTTAGCTGTAAGATAGCTTAGATCTTTCACATAGAGTGAACAGGGTAGAAATGAGATATAACGTCAAAGATGTACACTTCATAAAAGAGAAAACTTAGTTTCTCTTACTTTTTTTTTTTTTTCCGAGACAGGGTTTCTCTATGTAGCTTTGCGCCTTTTCCTGGAACTCACTTGGTAGCCCAGGCTGGCCTCGAACTCACAGAGATCCGCCTGGCTCTGCCTCCCGAGTGCTGGGATTAAAGGCGTGTGCCACCAATGCCCGGCAGTTTCTCTTACTTAGTAGAGATAGTTACTACAGAGCATTAATGCACTGTATGCATTTGGGTGAATAATGTGCTATTAAATTGTGTGTGTATGTGTGTGCGCACGCACATGTGCAGTGTGGGGAAGGAAGGGTGGAACAGTGGATGGATTCCTTAAGGAAATGATCATGAGCTATAAACAAAGGTTAAGAATAAACTTTGAAAAGAAAAGATTTAGTTCTTATTTGTGTGTGTCTGTATGCATGCACATGCATGCATGTGTTGCATTTAGGAGCACACAGAAGGCAGAAGAGTAGATTGAATTCCCTGGAGCAGGATTTAGAGGTGTTTGTGAGCAGCCTAATATAGGTGCAGCGATCTGAACTAGGGTACTCTGCAAGATCAAGTACCCTTAACCTTGGACTATTATCAAATGGCTAAGCATGTATGCAGATCTATGATTTAAAAATTGATAACAAATTCCACATCTGTGATTTTCTAATTTAGGCTAAACTGTTGCTTTGAGCTTCTTCAATGTGCTGGTATGCTCATTCAACTTATCTTTAAAAGAAATTGTTTCCATATTTGTTTGAGATAGAGCCTCACTCTACAGCCCCTGGTGGGATTCCCATTCTTTTGGACCTTCTGTGTGTTGGGGTTACAGGTATGTGCTATCATACCTGATTCTTACGTAATATCAAAAAACAGAACCAAACAAATGAATAAAAACAATAAGAAAACCCAGTATGAAAAACTTACTGCAGGATTCAGCAATTCTCAGCCGCTTGCCTTTTCTAGATGAAGTGCTTCTCAATCTACCTACTCCTCCTTACTCACTACAGCCCATGTAGTTAAACAGTGTTCTAGCATTCTTTATCGTACACTGACATCTGGTGGCCAAACACTACAGTGGTACCTTGTATCCTTATCAATATAGAACATGATATAAGTACATACTAGGGTCCAAATCCCAGAGATGCAAGTATCTATACTACCTCATGGTGGACTGGCCTCAGAAAGTGTTTGATCTGCTTTGTACATTATTATTATGAAATATAAGTACTTAATACTTTCTGTGTCTAGAGGCATGGAATAATAGTTAAGATTGGTGTAGCTCTGAATGGAGAGCCTCTCAGGGAAGCCTGGATGGAGCAGAGGGTGGCTGTGGGACACAGACGACCAAGTTTTATTAGACAATCCTCTTCTGTGCCTTTTCTCCCCTAGACCCCCTCACCAGGTACAATCAACTACAATCCAAAAGCTATGCTGTGGGATGCAGACTCCTCTCACTTTGCTTCTGATTGACTTTTCTTTTCTAAGGATTTATCCACCTCAGTATAAGTTATGGCAGAAGTGTTTACTTCCCTATGCGGCAGAGAGGGTGGAGATAAACTCACACATATGCGCGCGTGCGCGTGCGCACGCACACACACACACACACACGTTTGTGCGTGCATGTTTGAGTGTGTGGAATGTTCATGCATGCCTGTCTTGGTGTACATTCATACATGTGGAGATCAGAGGATAGCTTCCAGTGTTGATTCTCAGCCACCTTCTCATTTTGTTTGTTTGTTTGTTTGTTTGTTTGGAAAAAAGTCTTTCATTAGCCTGAAGCTTTGCCAAGTAGTTCATGCTACCTGAGCCATGAACTCCAGGGACCTAACTATTTCTCATGTTACCATCTTTGGGATTACAGGCATGTGTTTTCTTTTTGTCATGTGAATTCCTGACAATCCAAGCTTGTGTTCTCACACTTGAGAGGCAAGTGTTTTACCAACTGAGCCATCTCCAAAGTTCAGTAGTTATTTACTCTTCTGTCAATATTTTTTTCTCCAAGGAAATATTCCAGAGTAATTTAATTTTATCTTGGACATTTCAGTCCTGAAAGGGGATTATGTGAATTACTGAGTAAATAGGAGAATGAGGTTTGAAATAATATTTTAATAATTACCACTTAAATCCTTGTTTCCCTGCCTTTCAAGCTTTACATAAAATTATTACACTTCCAGTCTTCTGTCCTTTTACCAGAAAAACGTGTAAGAATCTATGTTTCATGAGTAATTAATTTTCTCTTTTCAGAAAATTGGCAGGTTTTATTTTTGGCATTAGTACACCTTTATTTCAAAGAATTAGTGCTAAATGAAACCCCAAATGCTAATGCAGTTGATGAATGTATGAAAGATTGTCCACATGGGACAAGCAGTATAATTTTGATTATCACTGATTTATTAGTTGTGTTTCAATACTGGGAACCACATGAGAGCATTTGTCTAATGAAGTGATTGTGGAAAAGCATGTGGTCTATTTAAATAGCTCAATTATTCAGACTTGGGCTCGTCATATGATCTCTTACATTATTAGTGCTGATCTTTTAATTGTTTTAAACTTACTTTTACTTACATGCATGTGTGTGCCTGCTTGTTTGTATGTGCATCATGAGCACACAGAAGTCAGTAAGGGGCATAAGAAGCCTTGAAATTATAGGCAATTGTGAGGTACCACAATGAGTGCTGATGTTCAAACTCCTCTAGAAGAGGAGCAAGTGTTCTTCACTGGTGGCCCATCTCTCCATTTTCAACAGTGTTAACCTTCGATGAGCATTCCAGAGATCAACCTTTTTATGCTCTTCCTATGGGGTAGGTGTACTATCCTAATAACATATTGTAAATATGTTAAGTAGTTATTTACATCTTTTAAAATTTAATTTGGCTCAGTGGTGCAGCACACATACACACACAGCATACTTTCATCCTACTTGTTTCCAAAACTTGGTATTTCAATTTCTTTTCAATCAAATTCATTTAGATGCTTCTTCCACTTGTTTTTCGGTAGTGAATTAAGTAAACTTTATTATTGCTTATCAAGTCCCTTCATTTCTCCAAAATTCCTGCTTTCCTAAATTTTTTGTTAATTCATCAGTCATTGTCCTAAAGTTGTAGAAAAACACTCCCCCCCTTCCCAGGTCCACATATAAACAGTAGGCTCACCCCATTACTGGGACTATAGCTCTGTAATGTAGGCCACCGTGGTTATCCTGGTCATACTAGCAAGTGCTAGAGAGCAGAGCACAGTATGGAACAATAGAAATGTTTGTCTTTTAGTCCTGCTCTGCATCTTTCCATTCATGATCTTGTTTCTCCATCTACTATACAATTTCAGTAGTATGGTGAAAGAATGAAGCACAGAGAAATATCACCTCATAATTTGCATAACTCTCTGAAGATACCCCAAACAAGCAAGTCATGATGCCATGTAGGTAAAATAAAATACCCTTTGTACACATGAAGCTTCAGGGAGGCTCTTAGTAGGCCTGGAGAAATGCTCAGTCAGTAGAGTGCCTGCCTGCTATGCATGAAGCCCTGGGTTCAGTCCTCGGTACTGCATAAAACTTGGCTTGACAGTTGATGCCTGCAACCCAGTCACTGTGAAATAGAGGCAGGAAGATCAGAGGTTTGAGGTCATCCTTCCCTACACAGGAGGTTCAGGGCTAGCCTGGGGGCCGGACCTGTCTCCAAAAATGTAAAAGCATAAACAACTCACAAAGTCCTGATTATTTTGCCTAGAGCTGTCTAGTGCTGTCCACAGAATGAGTTCCAGAGATGATGCTTTGTGTCCCATGTATGGAACTTTCCCCATCTTAGTAGATCAGGAAAATTATTATTTGCATCAGTTTTTAAAAAAATGTCTTGAGATCACCTACAAATTTAATCATACTTCTCCAGACATTGAAGACTATAGTGGTGGTTATCTTGACAAAAATTTCTGTTCTTTCTTTGTCTTGCCCTCAACATCTGCTTTGAAAGTTTTTTGTCTGTATCAACATATGACACACATAACATCAGCTGATTGTATCTTGAAGGAGGCATTGAGAGGAAGAAGGCAGAGCAGGTCAGCCTTGCTGGGTTTTTTTTTTTTGTTGTTGTTGTTGTTTGTTTTGTTTTGTTTTGTTTTAATTAAGAATCCTTTCACGAGAACTTAGGATATTGCATGACAATTGTCAAGGCCACATGTGAACACGTTTGTGCCTCTAGTCTCTAAGATCTTCCACAGTGACCGAGCTCCCAGAAGTTCCATCCCACCTCTTAACTGTCCCATGCTGGTACCAAATTTTAATCACAGTGGATCGGTGAGGGACAGAGTTAAACAGTTTTCTAGTCATTGTGTGTAAGTTTATAATCCCAGCACCCAGGAGGCTGAGTTAGGAGGAACCATTAGCTTGAGACAAAGTCAGGCTACATAATAAAACCCTGCCTCAAAAACGAAAATAAAACCAAATTTTCTTAAATTACACCCAAACCAGCTTTCACATCCTTTGTCCCAACATAAACTTGGGGGTAGGGCATAAATAATTCATAAGGTGAGTGTCATATTTCTATATCAAAATAGAAACTGTAGCACTTACATTTGATGACTTAACTTACTCCAAGAGATGTTTATATATGAGACATGAGGGTCCATATTGATTCACAATTTTTGGCTTGAACCACAGTGTGATTCTTAAAATACTTCCCCTCAGTGGATAAGCTGACCAGATGGGCACAGAGGTGTGCAATCATCTTTGTTTGAAAGCAGGATCATGTTTGGCACTGTCAGGTAACACGCTTACGAACCATATCACTGTGAAGTTTTTTCTTTTTTTTCTTTTTTTTTTTTTTTACTAGTTAATTTGAATGTGTGACACAAAGATTTCTAAGCCGTGTAGTTCCCATTTCTGCAGTATTATATTTGAGACAGTATTGAGACTGAGAAATATCACTGAGCAGGAAGACATTTTCCAAAGTTTTTTTTTTTTTTTTTTTTTTTTAACAAAGATCATCACAGACTTGAGGAAAGAAGACATTTGTAGTGATCTGCAGGAGTGGAGATTTATTTACAAGGAAGGGTAATGTCCTTGATCTGCCATCAGCACCCAGGGTGTGACAGCTTGTGACAGGTGGACACATGCTGCTATCCCTTCTGATTCTTTTCTAACTACAGACCAGAATCGCTGTTGCAGTCTGGGGCAGCACAATAATCTGAAAGTGACGCAAGGCAAAGGCTGGTCTTTATTATGTTATTGCATCATCTATGAGATGATCCCACAGTGAGTAGATAAGGAAACAACTCTTAATCAAGATGCTAATCTGTGTGTTTGTGTGTACATACATGTGTGCATAACGTGTGTATATCTGTATATGAATATGAATATGTTTCATACTGTTTTTCATTGACTTTTGTTTTCCCCTTTTTTGCATTTTTACTAATGATCATTTTTCTAATTTCATTTCTGCTGCTATGGATTAGACCGTCCTATATCAGTTTATAGTCAAGACAGTCCCCCACAGATACACTGACAGGCCAACCAGATATCGATAAGTGTCCAGTTGATTCTAGGCTGTGCCATTTTGATGGTTAAAAATCAATCAGCACAGTCTTTAAGGTTAAAATCAGAATGAACAGAACGATCTACTGGAGCTTTTCTGGCAGGAGGGCCTGCTCCTTTCACAGATTGTTGTGCATGAGTATGTGTGTGTGTGTGTGTGTGTGTGTGTGTGTGTGTGTGTATGTGTGTATTATGTATGTGCACGTGTGTGTAAATCATTGGGCTCAATTTTTGGCTTTAATTGTTAAAAGCTATATATCTTACAAATGAAGTTCTCTCTCATATGGAAAGTCCTAACATTTGTTATTAAAGCACCTCACTTGTCTGCCATCATCAGCCTATGCTGTGGTTATGGCAGCCTTAGAGGGAAGACTTATTTCCAAGACATGACTGGCAAATCATGGTTGTGAGAATTCCATTGCAGTCTCCCTTTTGGCCAGTTTTCACACATGGCACAGAAGAAACTAACATTTGTTCTACAAGGCTGATTGGGCTATGTCATTGAGTCTTAGGACACCTTGTCTGGTGGCATATCTTCATCTTTTCATCTTCTTTCAGCCCATTCTCTCATGCTGCCAGTAAAGTTGTCTTTCTCAAACACAGAAACAGTTGCCTCTCTTCTGCTCTGTTTGTTCTCGGAGTTTAAATATCTATACATAATCCCCTGACTACAGTAGGTTTACTTCTCAGTCAGTTGAACAGAGGGCATCTGACTCACCAGAGAGATCTCAACTTCCTAAGTTCCCTTCTCACACCTGCATGGCACCTGGTCCCCATCCCTTGTTTATGATTTCATTTTCTCATAAGTATCATGGGGCTAATGTGGCCCCTAGGCTTATTGTGATAATTAATAATTAACAAAAAATACATGGTGATGTGATTGAAAAAACAAAACTACACACATGCTAGCCATAGTACTTTTTGAAAATGGATGTCCAGCTGGAAAGATGGCTCAGTCAGTAAAGGCACTTGCCATCAACTCTGAAGACCTGAGTTTGATCCTGGGATTCACATAGAGAAAGGAAAGAAGTGACTTCCATACATCATCCTCTGACCTGTAAACGCACACTGTAGCATGCCTGCTGTACCCCCATACACTTGAAACCACTTGCAACTCTAGCTCTAGGGGATCTTGACACCCTCTTTTATCCTCCACAGGCACTGAACTCATGCCTACAAACCCACTCACCGACACATGCATATACACATAATTAAAACTAGATGTAAATCTTTGAACATATCAGTTCTTCATACTTTCATGAGAGTAATTGTTGCATATTCATACCTTAGTGTCTTAGAATTCTACTGCTCTAAAGAGACACCATGAACATGGCAACTCTTATAAAGAAAACATTTAATTGAGGGTGGCTCATTTATGGTTTCAGAGGTTTAGTCCATTACGATCATGAAGGGGAACATGGCACCATGAAGGCCAATGTGGTGCAGGAGCTGAGAGTGATTATGTCTCACTTTGGCCTCAGGCAGACTCTTTGGACAAGGACAAAAGGCAGCCACTCTCTTCACCAAACAAGAAAGATTTCTAGGCAACATACTGAAATTCTTCTCTGAAAACTCTTGGGCCAGCTCCCAACATTTCAAATCATTATCAGCACCCTTGTCTTCTCTGCTCCTACAAGCATGCCCCATTAAGCAGTACTTGAAGCATTCCACTGTTTTCCAAACCCAAAGTAACAAAGTCCAAATTCCTCCCAACAAAAGCATAGTCAGGTCTATCACAGAAATACCCATCCTTGGTACCAACTTCTGTTTTAGTTTGGGTTTTTATGGCTGTGAAGAGACATCATGATCATGGCAACTCCTATAAAAATATATTTCATTGAGGGGGCTTGCTTACAGTCCATCATAGAAGCATGCATACAGGCATGGTACTGGAGAAATAGCTGAGTGTCCTACATCTTGCAGGCAACAGGAAGATGATACACACATTGGGCAGTATTCTGAGTATATGAAACCTCAAAGCCCACCCCCACAGTGACACACTTCCTCCAACAAGGCCTTACCCACTCCAACAAAGCCACACCTTCTAATAGTGCCACTTCTTATGAGATTATGGGATTATGGGATTATGGGGGCCAATTACATTCAAACTAACACACTTAGTAACTACTGTTTAAACCTGATATAAGGAATAAGTAAAAACCAGTATCTCTGTGCAGGCATTAGCTGTGGCCTAAGTACTGGGATTCCTTGTATCTGCCTTTTTGCTCCATTTAATTAAGCATTGCACAACCTGTAATAAATTATAGTGAGGAAAGGCTATTTTTATCAACAGTTAACTGCTGCTGGGCTAGAGTAGAATACTCTAGGAATAAAGATCTGTGACATGACAGATAAATGCTACTAGCTTGAACTCATACAGTTCAGCCCTGTCCAGCTGTAAGGCAGGCCTTACATAAGCTGCCCCAGTGGAGTGGGAG
Organism: Peromyscus attwateri; assembly: GCA_902168425.1. Lineage (NCBI taxonomy): Eukaryota > Metazoa > Chordata > Mammalia > Rodentia > Cricetidae > Peromyscus > Peromyscus attwateri. The sequence goes on along the minus strand of CABHPP010001046.1, from coordinate 7,626 downwards.
TAGGAGCCATGACAGAAGAGGGTGGAAGGGGAACTGATGTTGGACAGAGAAAGAAGGAACTCTTGATGCCACAAGAAAAAGACAAGAGGGACCTAGAAGAGAGCAGAAGCATTTGCCCGTGCTAACATGTGCTATACACATAGGCGGAAAACATTGGTTCAGTCCAGCAATCTAGTAGGCTTGCACATTCTCAGATGGCAGATTTCTGAAAAATAGAAAGTCTTCTCTCTTCCAATCAGCTCTTGAACCATGATTTTTCCAAAAAGAATTTTCATGAATAGCAAAAAAAAAAAAAGGGGGGGGGGTGAGGCAGCAGACGCCTGAGTTTTTTGTGAGTTTTAGTCCATATTCTTTGAAGTGCATGTCATTTAACCATGCATTTTGTGGCAGCCAACTTTGAATTCTGATGCCTCACTGTACCTGGTATATAATAGGATCTCTATAAACATTTGGGACCAGATGAGGCAAGATGAACCAGTCATTTATTTGAATCAGAAGATTTTCTTACTTCAGGGAAACACATTCAGGGGGGAAAAGAAGTAATTGAGAGGATAAAAATTATTGGCAAAAATGAGAAAAGCAACTTATGAATGTTTGATGTTGTTAGGTGAAAATCATTGTACCTTTTTTCCTGGATTTTCCAAAACTTCAAGATTGCAGGCTCATTTGCCTTAGGATTCACTTGCTTCCTTCCCGGGTCACTTGACATTCTAAATTCTTCTAACTACAATTAATGACTTTAACAGATCCAAAATACCTTTTCTACACACACACACACACACACACACACACACACACACACAGAGAGAGAGAGAGAGAGAGAGAGAGAGAGAGATCATTAAACTACCTTTGAGGATCTATCAAGTTGATGTGAAAAGCTGAGTCTCACCAGCTGCCTTCACTAACAAGTTTTCTCTGTGTATTCAACCCCTCACTCAGTCCTCCCAGCTCATCCCAACTCCCTCATTGGCTGTCCTGCTCTCATCCCAGCCACCCTCTACCCTCTGAATGAATGTGATTCTGAGGACAAGGTAAACTTGCAAGCATAGATTTTGAGATTTTCTCCATGGCATCAAATCATTTAAGTACATCTCATCTCACACCCTCAGTTCTGCACTTGTCCTATATTCTTCCATAACTAGTCATTTATCATCCTTCAAATGTATGGTCACGTTTTTAATTCACATATTGCCCATCATGGTCTTTCCTCAGCCAGAGTTCCCTCTCTTATTACTAAGCATATACTTTACAGAAATAGCTTATTTCGGGACTCTTCCTATATTAGTCTTTAAAAAACAAACAAAACACTTTGGACTATCCCTGAGCAAACAGGTTAAGAGAGAGACTATCTCTCAATTCTGACCCTCCTGGTGGAGAGGGATATACCCTTATATCAGGTACATAGGAAGAAGGGAAACTATCAGGATTGAAGGTGTGCCTAGCATGGCAGACCCTATCTTAGAGATTCTACCACTTTATAGCAATCTCTTGAAATTTTAAATCCATAAATGGTTTAAACCATACATTAGCTCTGAGGCCTCCATAAATCCTTTCTGGCAATTCCTTCTTAAATATACACAGAGATATGCCTACTGACTTCTTAAACATCTCTGGGTATAATCAAGAGTCCAGATTAACCATCTTTCTTTCTTGTGATTGCTTCAACCACTTTCCCCCCATATCGACACTGTGCTATGTGAGGAGTAAAATCAAATATGTTTCAAGTTTGTGTTATAACAACGGCTATTCAGGCTCATCCCTCCTTTCATCTGAATTGTCATCTTATTCAGAAAGTAAATGAATGCTTAAATGCATATGTTAACTTGATTTTAGTGACTACTTGATTTATGCATATTAATGTCTGAACTGTTTGAACTATTACTTTACAAACTATTTCACAGTAGTCATCCATACCTTTGTGAACACTCTGGTATGTTTCAGTGGGCATATATTATTATTTTGGTCAGCTTAACCTTTTGGGATATATGTTTTCCAATAATGCACAGAGTCGATATACTTTAAGTATTGTAAACAGACTTGCATCAAACTCCGAAGTTCAAAAGTGAATATGACATGCTCATTAATCAAAAAGAATATTTCTAACCACTGTGATGTTTCTTGATAAGTAATTAACACATTGCACATTATTATGGGAAATACAAACTCTTTCTTTCCCATCTTAATTTGCCTGCCTAAAAAACAGACAGAAAAAGATAGATGAGTTTATGTTCAAGGTGTATGTTTTTCCCCCATGGCCAGTGAACTAATTTCCCTTTCATATTTGTAGAATATTGATACAATTATTCTCTCATCAGACATGAAATTTGAGTGCATAACCAGTTTGTGGAAATCACCTCATAATTTATTAGGTTGATAACAGCAATTAAGTCACAATTGCTTCTGAGAAATACAAATTGACTTTCTTTCTAAGTGGATAATTTAAGATTCTGAATCACAGATGCAGAGTGTAATGGATTTCTGGGATAAGAAGTTTGTTTTTACAAGTATTACACTTAAATTTTCCAACCACTGATAATCCAGTAAGGAATGATTCAATTGATAATTACTCTATGGCATTTCTTCATTTTCCCCTCTGGCTGTTTATCTTCTGATTGCTTATGGATGTGATGAAGGAGAAGCTATTAGGTGGAAATATATCAGCATTGTTATGATTTTCACCTACTTGAAATGATAAACTTCAGGATGTCCGGGCTGCTGCTCAGTTGGTAGACTGCTTGCCTGTCATGAAGGAAGCCTTAGATTCCATCTCAGTACAGAATAATATTGGCATGATGGCACATACCTATAATCCTAGCACTGGGAGGTGAGGCTAGACAATCAGAAGCACAAGGTCATTTTAAGCTCCATGATGAGTTTGAAAGTAGCTTGAAGTACATGAGATTATTAAACAAACAAATAATGTTTGAAAATTCATTCTTAGCTTGAAGACCATACAAAAAGACAGTAGGCCTTGTCAGGCCATCATTGGCGGACACTAATTGACTCAAGTCTTCAGGAGAGATTTCCAAATTGTCATGAAATTTTGTGCCACTCCTGCTGCACTGAAACCCGCCTGTTCACATCCAGCCCCCCTCTATGCTCGTGCACACCCTGGCACAATGCCTGTGGGTTTCGTTTACAATGCATGGAATTTTAAAGTAGTTCCTTTTCTAGGTGCGTCAGGATCAAACATTATGAAAATTTAAAGTAATCCAACTTTCTAGATAAGTCATGATAGTGGAAATTTATCTACAAGAGGAGCTGACTCTCTCAGGTAGACTCCCCTCCCACTGTGAGCAGAATGACATCTGCCATCAGGACAGGCTACTTTTCATTAACTCTAAATCTGAAGGTCACTGAGCCAAGAAAGACACCAGAGCATACTGAAATGCCCACGTTTAACTGTTCATCTGCATCTGTCTGCACATATTGTGTTCACTTTCAAACCCTAAATCAGCTAATCAGCATAAAGTCATGAATTGCTTATGTGGGAACATTTCAGCAGACAGCATGAGATACTAAATTGAAGACAAAACATCCTGTTTGGTGGTATTTCTTACATGAACTCTCTCTCACACACGTGCTCCCCCCCCCACAGGCATGCATGCATGCATGCATTCCTGCAGATGTGCTCGCACACATGTAAAACATCCACACACAGAGAGATAGAACGAACAGATTTTAAGAATGGTGTGTTAGAAAACAAGTAGTTGAACAAGTAAGAAGGCTGATTTGGAACCCTGATTATGAAGTTAATGTATAATGTAAAGTGACCCCAAAAATCTGAAGCATGAGAAGAAAGAGCTCTTTCAAGCTGTTTGGTCACTGACATTTATTGCTTACTGTGTGCCACGTACCAGCATAATCTTTTAGGTGTGATTAGTTGAATTTCAGGTATAGTTAATTATCTTAACAATTTAGGAGTCCAGATATGACTGTTATTCCTCTTTTCACGTTAGGTGACCAAAGTGCTCAGTATTTAAGCCACTTGAGTCCTGGTCTCCTTGCATAGCTCTAATAGAATGCCTAGATGGGGCAACTTTTAAGCAATAGAAGTGGTTCTTCTCATAGGTCTAGTGGCTAAGGTGTCTAAAATGAGATGCTGCCATGTTTTTGTATGTAGTGAGAGCTGCCATCTGCTGACAAGATGCCCCATATTGCTACATCCTATGGAGAGGGGAGCATTTCATTTCCACACAGCAGGAGGTGAGGAGGGAAGCAATGCAGTACATATGAAGCCTCTTTTATAAAGCCCGTGTCACCTGTGAGGGGTCCAGAAGGTCCTAATCACTTCTTAAATGGGCTGCTTCTTAACATTATCAGATTGGAAAGATCTGAAGTTTGGAATAGGCATTGTTAGACCACAGCACACCCAGTTCTTAACATCTGAAACTATCTGTATTCTAGCCCTAGATCACACTGATGTCTGTCTTCTGACAAAAGAAAACCTAAGGTGAGGGATTTTGGGAAACAAAAAACCTCCTTTAGTTTGTACCATGTAGCTTTCTGGTAGCCATCTGTGGTTTCTGAGCACCGCTTACTTCATATGTTAGTTGAGACTACCTCACTGTTTCTAGGTTCTCATGAGCACTGCAGGGCAATCAATTGAGACCATGGGTTCTTGTTTCCTTTCATAGAAATCAGGGACTTGGGTGCTGTTAGGACAGAGAATGACAAGTACATTTTGCTACACACTGCCCTGGAGGTGATGGTAGATCACCTTTCAGTAATGACTAGTGGCTGGTGTAAGTGACAGTTGGTGTGTCAAGAGGGTCAGAGACAGACATGGAACTTTGTGTTGTTCATAAGCAGGTGTTGACTAAGGGGTGGGAGTGGTTGAGCTCTCAGAGTTCTTAGAAAACTACAAGGGATAAAGAGCAAGACCTTGAGGTCTGTCTGCTTACTGGGGTAGGTGGGGGAAGAAGTGAGGAAGTAATGGGAGTTTCAGAAGATCTGGAGTCCCCCCTTGAGGGATGCGCATGGAGATTTACCTTAGGAAGTGGGTAGTAAATTGTGGTAAGAACACAGAGACCCGGGTATGAAACCAAGTAAGAAAAGTGGCCAATAGTGTAGAGAGTTGAAGGAGAAGAGGTCAGGTGACCACTTTCTCAGCAAAATACCAAAACCCTTTCCTCTTTGTTAAGCTCACAAGACTTGATCTGATTAAGTGCATTTGGACACTGGGTGATCAACCCACAGACTGAAAGTTAGGATTCTTTTCTGTTGCTGATTTTAATTGTTTTTTTTTCATAATTTTGTACTATACCTTTTGATCATATTCATCCCTTTCTCACACTCCTCTCATACCCAAGACCCCTTCCTCACCTACCCAACTTTTATGTCCTCTCTTCTTTCTTTCTCCTATCAAGTACAGTCAGTGTTGCCCATAGATTCCTGGGTGTGCAGACATCCAGTGAAACATGGCCAACCCTCCAGGGAAAACACCCTTAGAGGAAACCAACTTTCCCTCTCCAGGCAGTTATCTATCTTCAGCTCCTCGGGTAGAGGGGATCTTTCCTGCTCACCACTATCTCCATGCTGTGATTTTGTCTAACTTGAGTTAGCATCGGTCTTGCTCATGGAATCACAGGATTCTTAAGCTGGTATTGCTCTGCTAGGGTTAATTGTAAAACTTTCTTTATCCAAAGCTTGAGAATGTGCTCAAGACACCATGGTCATCCACTACATGCACATGATTGGCTACAGAAAGTACAACTATCTTCCATCATGTTTCATAGTCCACGTAGTATGATCAGAGCTGAAGGCCTTCACCCAGGTTATTTCTAACCTGACAAGGAACTGCTTTCCCAAATCACCTTTCCTTCTCTAAAGTGAAATTAATGTGGGCATTGGTGGATGCCTCCTTTTTAAAGAATTAAACATGGATAAAAATACTTTTTAATTACCAAGTCATTATCTTTGTCATTTATTTCCAATTAAAAACTGAACTGTGTAATTACAAATAATATCTTAAGTAGGTAAGTGCCATAATTAGTTTGTTTTTAAGTATATGCCTCCAAAGAAAGAATATGTTATCAATATGGCAATTTGCAATTTTATAAAATTAAGGCAAATCTAAAATGCTATTTAGAGTTTTTCTGCAACTTCAGAAAATAGATGATTTCAACTCATTATTTTTCATTCCAAATGTTATTCCAATTAGGTCAAGAGAAACTTTACCTGTAAAGATGGAGATTCACACTGAGGGAGCTTAGCACAGGATAACAAAAGATGGAGATGTATCATGCTAATTATTACATACCACAGGGAGAATGTTTAAAACTGAGCAAATAACATGCTTTTGATTTGGACACCTCAGTTAATTTATTATATCAAGCTTGATTTATGCTTTTATCTCAGACTTCAGTCTTTAAAAGAACTATTTAAAGCATTCATGCCTGAATTAGGATGACCCTCATTATCAGTGGGGGACTTTCACTTTCAATTTTCAATGTTATAAAACTTCCTTTTAAAATTGTTTTTGTCTTTCTGTAGCCATTGTAATAAAACAGGGAGAAGATGCCCGAGGGTTATAAGTCATGTACTTCAAAGGGGCTGGCAGACTTTAGATACATTAATTTTGCTATGGCTTGTATTGGTGTCAGGAAATAACTCTATACACAATCAAATACTTTCTCAGACCTTGATCTCACTGGAGTCTCTATGACTGCCATGACCTAGGCAGTCTTTGAAAGGCCAGAGCAGCAGGAAACCTGCATCTAATATCTAAACCTTAGCTTAGGTCTTTCTGTTGCCATGCTCTAATAGTGAAATTTCGCTGAAGTAAAGACACCATGTAGCTCTGAAGTACCTTCTTCAAATACCAAAGAACAGAAGGGCTTGAATTGTGTAATGGGGAGAAAGAAGGGAGATCCTTGAATCTCAAAGCCTGCCCAGTTCCTTACATACAAAGCAAGACAAACTAGATTAATTTGATATTCAAAGGTAAACAGAGATGGAGAGAAGAAAAAATGCAGCTAAAGAACCAAAACTGTGCTCACATTTTCTCTTATTCCCAAGGAAACTTTGGGAAAAAAATATTTCCTAACTTTAATGTACACTGTTAGGTGGAGTTTGGGGGCTTGTCTGTTACAGTGACTCTGTGCCAAAGGAAATAGTCCTCTAGAAGAATGTGTTTGAGTGGTGTGAAGTTCTTCTGTGGGGGATTTTCGGTTTGGGATCTTTAAAATAATGACAAGGGAATAACTGTGAGGGTGTGTTGACATTTATTCTTTTCTTCTGCTTGTTCCTCTTGGAATAGCTCTGCTGGCCAGCAGGTGGTGAAGGTCTGGTGTTTATGAGAGAGAACATCACAGTTCATTATTCCTTCCCTTGCTACCTTGAACTGTGGAGGCAGTAAAACTTCAGGACACACTTATTTTACAGGGTATCATGAACAAGAAAAGAATCCACAGGGTGGTTTGACCACTGCCATTTACTTTTTCCCGTCTCTGAAAATTTTGATCTGGATAAGTCATAACCAGCTCTAGTTCCCGGTCCTCATGCCTTATATACCTTTCTGCTTTCTGCCATCACTTCCTGGGATTAAAGGGTCACTTCCTGGGATTAAAGGCGTGAGTCACCACACCTGGCTGTTTCCAGTATGGCTTTAAACTCACAGAGATC
>CABHPP010001045.1:18993-46415 GCA_902168425.1 Peromyscus attwateri | reverse complement strand
TTTTTTTTTTTTTTTTTTTTTTTAAATCTCTGGGTATTTTAGAACTGGTGGGAAATCTTATATAAAAAAATTACAGGCGGGGGCTGGAGAGTTGGCTCAGAGGTTAAGAACATTGACTGCTCTTCCAAAGGTCCTGAGTTCAATTCCCAGCAACCACATGGTGACTCATAACCATCTGTAATGAGATCTGGTCCCTCTTCTGGCCTGCAGGCAAACATGCAGACAGAACACAGTATACATAATAAATAAATATTAAAATAAAAAAAAATTACAGGCATTGAAAACAAATTCTATATTCTACATAGTAAGAGTGTCTAGATGAGAAGGACAGAGCCTAAATACTTTGAGCTTATGGGTAACCCGAGAGTAAATACATTATTATTTATTACTTCCCTTTAACTGAGAAATGATGTGGCGTCTGGAAATGCTGTAACACCATGAACTTGTCTTTCACTGTCAATAACTTTAGCCTCCGTCTCAGAAGCAATTGATGGTTTCAGATGTTGCCCGCGAACTTGACCATTTCAAGCACAACACCTTCCAGTCTCTTGTCTATGCTACAACCATACAGCATAAAGGCTTCTGTGTTGATGAGAACCTGCGTCTGAAAGAGTGGGAATAGCACTTCAGTGCAGTCATCCAATCAAGTGTAACAGCTACAGCTGCAAAGAAACGATGGCAGCCACTGCTATTAAGGATCATGGCCCTGGTTCCCATGGGACAGGCCTGGTGGCCAGAGAGGATTGGTAACACATTTCACAGAACACCGGGTTCTGTGTACGGGCAATGCTGGCACAATAACACACATTAAAACCCATGACAGCCGGGCGGTGGTGGCGCACGCCTTTAATCCCAGCACTCGGGAGGCAGAGGCAGGCGGATCTCTGTGAGTTCGAGGCCAGCCTGGGCTACCAAGTGAGTTCCAGGAAAGGCGCAAAGCTACACAGAGAAACCCTGTCTCGAAAAAAACCAAAACAAACAAACAAACAAACAAAAAACCTGATGCCACCTTCCACAGGACAGCTGGCCACAGGTTATCACGGTTCTTTTCTTTTGTTCTTTTCTTTCTTAACGGTGCAGAAAGTAATAGAATGCCTTTCAATTGCTGGAGCCCAATGCAATGGAGGGTGAAGACGTGTGACATTTGAGCAAAGCACAGAGGCTGTCAAGGGAGAGGAGACAGCATCATTCACTTCCACAGCTGTCAGTTCCTTTTGGTTAAAGGATGAGGGCCCCACACACCGACTGTGGTGCAAGCCTACCCAGATGCTAACTGCTAGGGAAGAGAAGGAGCGTGGGGCTGCTTGACTCATGATTGAATTTAAAAGAGTGACAGCCACGGACCATCGAAGGACATTGTCATGAAATTTGCTTTCTCAAAATCAATGAGACAGTTTATTTATTTTTTGACACGGATATTCCTGGTCATTTGCCTTACAGCCTGAAATCAGGGCTTTGATGGAAAATATTGGATTGTTTTGGACACAACATTTGTATCTATCGATTGTGATTTGTAACAATTAATGAATTCTCAGATGGAACAGCCAAACAGAATACTTCTGCCCTACAACATGATTCTAGGATTGATTTTCTACCAAGCACTTAAAAGGGATGTGGGCATTACAGCTAGAGAGATGTAAGGTGAGAAGCTTTGGAATTCGAAGTGGAATAGATGCCAGGGGTTTTAATTCTGAAAAGTGACTGAAGATCACACACTCAACCAATGTCGCTCATGCCCTCCTATGTGATTTGCGAAGATACAGGAGAAGCAGATGGAGTCTGGCATGGCCAGTTTGCAGTTAATAGCACCTGACTTCACTAAGGTGAGGAGGGAAGATGTCACAGGGGAGAGTAAGTGACAGGGATCTTCAAGGGACTGCTTCCAGCCCTGGTTGGCCTGGGGACGAGAAAGGTTGGGAGGTCTATGAACTCTAAGGTGAGACTTCATGACATGGCGATAAATGTGAGCAATGACATATTCCACAGAATAGGGCTTTCATGTGCCTAAGGAAAAGTGGCAGGGAAGGTGGGATTTGGGACAGTGGCATTTCGTTGTGGCTGAATATTACCTGGGAACTTCAGACACAGCCGTGCCTAGGCTCAGGCTTCCTACCTAGCTAGAAACTTACGTGGGCCCAGCATCATGTCCCTCACACAGGGTCTCAGAGGATGGGGCCCACACAGTGATGTATAAGCTTTTGTTCAGTGGCTCTGATGGGCAGTCAGAACTGAAGACCTCTGTGTTTTCACTGAAGTTCAAGGGCAGAGAGAGGAATTAGAAGATGGGATCATTTCCTGGAAAGCATCTGTATCTGTTTTATCCTGGAGGGAAACAGAGTCCCAGTCAGCCAGCTTAGGACCCCTGATGATTCAGAGGCTGATTGTGGCACCAGGAACCTCAACAGGGGGCACTAAGGCATCGAGACTATGAACAGAGGGATGCTCTTCATCCTAGGTCTATGAAAGGAAGAAGCAAAGGAAAGGAGAGACACACAGGAGCCCAGGAAAAGTACCCTGGGCTGGGAGGGGGACTGGGACCATCTTGGAGCAATACAGACACCCACAGAAACACAGCTCGAAGCAGGGAAAGGTTAAAAAACACATGGCTCCCCATCAAAGGACAAACCCACTCTGTGCAGATCCCATTGTGTTTCTTCTTGTTGTTAACTTAGCCCACGTCACAGTACGAGGAAGTCCAAGTCTGATGTGATTGGCTTCCCAGAGCGCAGAGCTGGGCGTGAGATGGAGAAGGAACACTGGGAAGTGGCAGTGGGGTGGTGGGTAAATGGATGCAGCCATAGGTAACCACAGAGATTAATTCCAGGTCCCCAAATGTACGGCCAGATGCTCTAGTCCGTCCTGTGCTCTCAGTTTTCTATGCCTGTGTGAGAACATCAATGGGAGAGAGAAATGGTTTCTTTTCTTCATGGTTTCAGGGGTCTCAGTCTGTTGCCTTGGGGCCCATGGCATGGCAGTGTGTTTTGATGGAAAACATGTGACCAAGGAAGCTGTGCCCTTCATGGCATCTGGAAAGCAAAGAAAGAGAAAGGAGGGGTAGAGTCATTGTGTCCTCATCAAGCACGTGTTTCCAGGAACGCCAGGCTGCCAAACAAGCCTTTAACATACGATCCTTAGGATTCAAAGCATAAGAGGTGCCTTGTGAATTGTGGATGGTTATACACAGTGTCCTGCAGTTTTTAAGTCACTCTAGATTGTTTATAATACACAATACAATACAAGTCATTTTTGGACACTTTTTTTAGAGACTAACAGCAAAAAAAGAAGTCTCCACATGGTCAGTGCACATGTAACATTTTCATGTCACAGGAGGCTGGGTGGATAAGCAACAGAGCTAAAGGCCATATGAGAAGTACCTCCTAGCTTCAGTAGGCAACAGGGTGCCTCTGGAACTTTCTCGTTTTTTGTTAAATTAAAATATCGTTACATAATTTCCCCCTTCTCTTTCATCCCTCCTATCCTATGAACCCCACCCTCCTAGCCATGATTTCTAAAGAAAATCATGGCCTCTTTTTCTTTGTTATACACACATATGCACACACATATGCACACACACACACACACACACACACACACACACACACACACACACCAAATATTTGCCAAAATATATAAATACAATGTACTGAGCTATTTAGGTTTTTTTTTTTTTTTTTTTTTTTTATGTGTATGATTTCAGGGCTGACCACTCGGTATTGGATAACCAATTAGGGAGCACACACCCCTGGGGAAGACTATTTCTCCCTCTTGCAATTGTCTTTAGTTGCCTGCAGTTCTTTGTCTTTGGGTGGGGCCCCATGAGATTCCCCATTTTCAGGTTAGCACCTCTATTGGTGTTGTACTTGTTCAGGTCATGTTAGACAGCCATAGTGTTGAGCTTCCTTGTCACTTCTAGGAGGCACGCTCTGACAGCAGACTTCCTGGTCTCCTGGATCTTACACTCTTTCCGCCCCCTCTTCCAAAATGTTCTGTGAGCCTTACCACCAAAGTTGTGTTGTAGGCATATCAAGTGGGGCTGGATACCCCACAATCACTTGTTTTCTGCATTTTGACTGGTTGTGGTTCTCTGTAATGGCCTTCTTTTGCAAAGAGAGTTTTCTTTTAGGAGGGTAAAAGCTATACCTATTTGTAGTAACAAGGACAAACATTTGAAAGCAGTTAGGAATTTTGTTGGTTTCATTTAGGTGAAGTGGTGGTTGTAGGTTCTCTTCCAAGATCCACGACTTCAGTGGCCCTGGGTCGTTGGCTAGATTTCCAGTACCGGGCACAATTTCTCTCCTGTTGAGTAGGCCTTAAGTTCATGGATAGAGCTCTTAGTTATGTCCAAGACATGAGCCATCGTTGCATCCGTAGGATTATCTTGCCATGCTGGTCATTGTGGTCCATGGTATCCTAGACAGGAAGAACTATTGGTTGCTTCCCCCCTTAAAGTTTGCAGGGTGCTTTCTGGTACCATGAAAACTATTCCTCAGAGAGAACGCTTTGAAGTCAGATCCAGCTTGGGTCCACCCTTAAAAATGTCTAAACTCTCATGATATAAAGAGTTAGTGCCTGTGGAGTTCTGGAATCTTGATGTGAAGTTAATCAAGACCAGATTAACCATATTTTCTGCATGCCTGTAGCCCTGAAGACTGGGGTTGAGGAATTCCCCAATCATGACACCCCAAGAGGTAGAATGCTCCAAACCTCACCTTAGCTCCTGCTGCATGAGCTCATTACTAATGCTCCATACTAAAGAACACAGCCCTGCCTGTCAGTCATTTGTTTCATTGTGAAGGAATAAGCCCAACTTTCTGGGATTGATTCAGCCTGGGTCAGTGCTAAAGCCCTGTTAAAGTGTTGGCAAACAGGGTGGTGGTGAGTCTGAATTTCTGTGTGGGATTTGGGAACAGACTATGTTTCCGTAGTGGATGTGTGGGAGAAAAGGGGCTATTTCTAATAGCAGCCACCCTGGCAGAACAGAGGAGTGGGGGAGTCTCCTCTTCCAGTAAATGGCTGCTCTGTTTTGTGTGGGAAAGTCTTCACAGGCCTTTCTGTGCGGGTGATTGTGAGTTGGGGCCTAGAGTCATCAGAATGTGGCACTCTTACTTGGAGATATTTGCAAAGCCTCTCTGCTGAGAAATACAGAACAGCACATGCAAGATGTTTTGGCTCTACCTTGACCATGCCTGGAGCAAGGACCAGGCAAAGGAGAATATGATGATAGGCACATTCTATTCAGTTTAACATAAGCAAAAACTTTTATTCCTAGTTTCCCAACAAAGGAATGGGCTCTTGTGAAAGGCAAGCTCCCCATCCTTACATGAGCCCAAGCAGACATCTACTGGCTGCTTTTATGGCTGCTTTTTGTTTGTTTGTTTGTTTTTTGAGACAGGGTTTCTCTGTGTAGCTCTGGCTGTCCTGGAACTTACTCTGTAGACAAGTCTGGCCTCAAACTCAGAGAGATGTACCTGCCTCTGCCTCCCCGAGTGCTGGGATTAAAGGCATGTGCCACCATCGCCCAGCTATGGTTGATGTTTTAGAAGGCATTCCCACACAGGGACCAAGACAGAAGGTAGATTTGGTGACTCAATTATAGGGTGGCTTGTCCCTTCCTCCCAACTGCAATTCATGTCAAAGTCTACAGAACTTTTAGTACCTCAATATATTACTTTATTTGGAAGTAATGGATCAGTAAGATAAAATGTGGGTTTCTTTTGTTTTTTGTTTGTTTTGTTTTGCTGCAACAAATTCTCACTATGTAGCTCTGGTTGGCCCAAAACTCATTAGATAGACCAGGCTGGCCTGCAACTCACAGAGTTCAGCCTGCCTTTGCCTCTCAAGTGCTGGGATTAAATCCCAACCCCTCACCAGCTCCAGCATTTGGAGAATGGACTCTGTGCCTCACCTGGGCACCACAGTAGAGTTGACCTTCTACACAGGGTCATGGTGAGCTAGCCCTGACAGCCTGAGGGGCATAGCTGGTACCATCTCCTTCATCTGCGGTTTAGTAGTGGGGGTGAGGGAAAGATCCCCTCCCTTGTCACCCCTACTGCTTCCAGAGCTGACCCTCCCCTTTACCAGCTGAACCACTTGGGAAAGCAGGCTTTGCGCCTCATCTGGGCAGCACAGCAGAACTGACCCTGTTGATGGGGGCACCGAAGAGCCAGCCCAAGAAATGACTGTGGGAGATCTGGCCCCACCCCTCGTCTGCCATATGGTGGCATGGATGGGGGAAAGATGCCCTCCTACCCCTCTGTACCTGAAGTGGGTGAGAGAGCTGGCCCTGAAGTCATAAGAGCAGGAGAGCTGCCCCTATCCCTCACCAGCTGCAGTACTCCGGAAAGCAGGCCCTGCTCCTAGCCTGGGCAGCACAGTAGAGCTGACCCAACTTACAGGGTACGGATGAACCAGCTCCGAGAACATGAGCATGGGAGACCTGGCCCCACCCCTCATCTGCTATATGGTGGTGTGTGCTGGGGAGAGATGCCCCCCACTGCCTTTGACAGGTGGGAGAGCTGGCCCTGAGATCCTAAGAGCGGGAGAGCTGTCCCTGCCCTTCACCAGCTGCAGCATTTGGGAGAGTGGCCCCTATACCTAGCCTGGGCAACACATTAGAGCTGATCCTGTTGGTATATATGCAGGAGAACCTCCCCTGAGGATGTGAATGTGGGTGAACTGACCCTGCCCCTTACTCATAGCTGAAGGGGTGAACTAGCCAGAGCAATGCTGGAGAGCTCATTTGGTGACCATCCTCTCCCTGTGCATGTCTGTGTTCCGATTACCTCTTCTAACAAAGACACTGGTCATATTGAATTGGGACTCACCTTGAAGAACACATCCTAGGCCAGGTATGGTGGTGCACACTTTAAAAAAACAAACTTTCTTCTTATTTCTTCTTTGTGCCTCTCATATCATGTATCTCAATCTCATTCCTTTCCCAGTCCCTTCATATCCACCCTCTGCCCTTACAACTGCCTCTACAAGACAGAAGAAAATTTAAGAGAAAAAAAGAAGAAAAAAAAAAGGAAAAATCAATCTCATCATAAAAGCTGCAGTGTGACACAGTAAGTCATGCAGTAAATCCCTTTATTTATATATTTTTTAATATATATAAATTGGTGGTGAGGACAAGGGAGATCTGGAAAGCTGACCAACCCTGCAACCATCCAGGTGCAGAACCAGGGTTATGAGCTGGTCCACCCCAACATCCACCCCATCTGTGTTCTGCTGGAGCATGTGAAGGGGCTGGTCCTGCAGACTCAAAGCTTCAGGATCTCCATGACATGGGGAAACAACAGGATATCCAAGAGGAGTCCCAGTGAGGGCCCAGTATTGATGCTGCAGCAGAAGCCAGACCAATGACTCTTTGCAATGGACTCTTGCAAGTAAAAAATATATAAATAAAGGGATTTACTGCATGACTTACTGTGTCACACTGCAGCTTTTATGATGAGATTGATTTTTCCTTTTTTTTTCTTCTCTTTTTCTCTTAAATTTTCTTCTGTCTTGTAGGGGCAGTTGTAAGGGCAGAGGGTGGATATGAAGGGACTGGGAAAGGAATGACATTGAGATACATGATGTGAGAGGCACAAAGAAGAAATAAGAAGAAAGTTTGTTTTTTTTTTAAAGTGTGCACCACCATACCTGGCCTAGGATGTGTTCTTCAAGGTGAGTCCCAATTCAATATGACCAGTGTCTTTGTTAGAAGAGGAAATCGGAACACAGACATGCACAGGGAGAGGATGGTCACCAAATACTAAGGGGAAAGGCTTCTGGGATGGTTAATCTTGACTGTCTCCAAGCACTTGCAACACAGACATCTGGGCTTGTCCATGAAGGCCTTTCTAGAGAGGTATCTGTAAGTGTTAACAGCTCTGAAAGGAAAGATATCCTGGTGGTCAGAAGCCAAGGAATACCTACATCTCTGAAGGGAGAGGTATCCCAACAGAAGTGTTACAGCTCTGTTCCAGTGGGGGAGGGTTTCCCCAGCAAAGTGTTACAATGCTTGATCCAGGAAAGTTTCCCGAATGCGAGTGTAACAGCTTTACTCCAACAGAGGTTCCCCAGCAAAGTTGTCATAGCTCTGCTCTGGGAAATGTTACAGCTCTGCTCAGCTTCCTCCGATTGTAACAATTCTTCTCCAGCAAGGGAAAGTTTCCCCAGCCAAAGCAGTACAGTACTGCTCTGCTCCTGCTCCACTCAGACTAGAGCCAGCTGTTCCGCTCTGGTGAAAGTTGTTACAGCTCTGCTCTGCTAAGGGAGTTTCCCCACAGAAATATAGCAGTTCTGCTCCACTCCAGTGAGAGAGTTTACACCTCTGCTCTGCTCTGGCCAGAGAAACAAAGTCATTACAACACACCTCACTCAAGAGATTTATTAGGAGGGAGGAATCCAGGAGAGTGGCTGCCTCTGCCAGGGTGGAAAAAGGGCCTCCCCAAACTGAACAGGTACAGGGCTTATATAGGGTTTCTTAGGGGTGGAGCTTTCCAAGGTGGAGTTTTCAGGGTAGGAATTGGTAGGATCTCAATTCATGAGGTTGGGACAAGCTAGGAGACTGGTTGGATTTTGTGCTCAGGGATTGGTTGGTTTTGTGCTCAGGGACTGGTTGGTTTTTGTGGTCTGGGATTGGTTGGATTTCAATTCCTGAGTTGGTTAGGGGCAGGGTGTGTTTCCTTAGCTCTGGTCTCAGGGCCAGGGTGTTCTTCCACTGGCCCCTTTTACCCTGTGATATAAACTGGGCAGAGAAGCCTCACCTTGAATGTGGGTACCAGTCCATAGACTAAAGTGTGGAACGGAATACAAAGGAGGAAGAGAGCTGGGCAGCACATTCATCACTATCTGCTTTCTGATGTGACCCAGTGTGACTAGCTGCCTCACCCTCCAGCCACCCCACCTTCCTCACCGTGAAGGACTGTACTCTTAAACCGTGGGACAAAACACACCCTCTCTTCCCTTGGTTTGCTTTGCTGGATATTTTGTCAGAGCCACGAGAAAAGTGAAGAGTACAGCCCCAGAAATATCAACCCTTTGACACCATGACTCAGGGCTAGAAAGCCACTAGAACGGCAACAATAAATTTCTGTTGTATAAGCCACCCAGTCTGGCTTTTTACTCTTGAAATATTTATGAGATTTCTATTTCATTTGAAAAAAATTTAGAGGTGCATTCTCTGGAGTCCAGGATAACACTAAGGATAACAAACCTTGGCGTTTAATAACCCAGCCGGAGCCTGGGGCTGCAGTTGCATATTACTTAGCTTCTTCAATAATTGAAATAGGAGGCTACCACCGAGGGGAAATCACTGGCAGGATATATTCATTCGTTAATGATACCTGTTATGGGCTTTCTGTGTGCCAAGAGCATCAAATCAAAGCCACAGGGAGTCGGCTGGCCCATTCGCAGAATGAAAAGCTGCTGCCTCTGCCCACTGGCATCACACAACAGAAGGGCAGGCAGGAGCATCCCAGCAGGTGGCCACTAGATACCTGAGTATTAAGATGTAGAGGACATTGGCTCTGGTGTAGGAAAGAATGGACTTTCCCTGCAACCTTGTAACTAAAATTATTGAGCAGAGGTTTCTGAAGCTGATTTTAGCTCAACGTTGGAGGACTTGTTGAACTCTCAAGATCTACAGAACTGGAAGTTGTCTTCCATGAAGAGTGAGTATACTTGTAAACAATGGTGTATCATCCCTCACTGGTGGGGATGTTCTGTAGGGCCAGGTGCCATGAGAAAAACAATGACAAGAGCTTTCCAACCTTGTCCTTCTACAATGTTGGAGGTCAATGAATTTCACAGTAGGGTGATAGAAGGGTGGGTGTAGGGAGGCCCATTAGGACGCCATGGAAATAACTCAGTACTATAGGTCTTTGTGTGGCTATCAGGGGAGAGGAAAGGAAGAACTAGTCACAATGGAGACAGGGAATGCTCTATCCTTTCTGCACAGCCATTCTGCTGGCTTTCCTTTGAAACATGACTGAACACACTCAATGGCTTCTGTCCTCCCTGGAATGTGGCCTTGCTTAGCCAGCAGGAAATGGGAAGGAGGGCGGAGGAGAGAGGAAAGGGCATTTACTCCCTGTTCTCTCTTGTATCTCAACAGATTGCATTGATACTCTCAAAGTGGCCTAATCTGTCAATTCCCCTTCCCACACTCATGCCAAGCCCAGGCTTTGGGGGTAGTTACTGTTGCAGCCTGAATCCCTTGAACTACCACAATGGCTCTCCTTCCTGGTGCCCCATCATCCAAAGAGTCTCTTTGTGAACCCACCTCTCTGAGTGGCCTCAGTTGATAGTGCCATCCCTTTTCTTTCTTGCTCTGCCTGATTCACACAAGCTGCATGGGAGGATTGGGTTAATGACAAATTGCATCATGGTACTTGATCAGTGACAAGTTCTCTAGAGATTGGTTCGTTTCGAAATGCATGTCACAGTGAGATGGGATGCTGTTTTGTGTGTGACCAAGAGGAGCCAAGGTCTCTCTACCCCTTGGGCTTTTTCCTAAAATTCCATCAACAGGAAGGATTTCATGAGGAAATTTGGACTCAGTTTGGAAATCCCTGACACATACATAGGGACATAGAGATTCTGGCTGAAAGGAAACTATGTCCTGATTTTAATTGTGGGATTAAAAAAAAAACCCAACCATTCATTTCAGTCTTTGTTACAAACCCCAAGTAACCTGGCCTTGGCCAGTGCCATACACTGTGACATCACAGCACTGTGGTGATATATTGTGTACCCCACTAAAGCTTACCTGGTGATCAGAGGACAAATTAGCCACTAAATTAGACATAGAGGTCAGACAGCGGTGGCACACACCTTTAATCCTATCACTCGGGAGGCAGAGATCTGTCTGAATCTCTGTGAGTTCAAGGCCACACTGGGCTACATGAGAGAAACAGAACCAGGTAGTGGTGACACACACCTTTAATCCCAAGAAGTTATATGGCAGGGTACAGAAAGGTGTATAAGGCGTAAAGAAACAGGAACTCGCTCTCTTTTTTTTTTTTTTTTGGTTTTTCGAGACAGGGTTTCTCTGTGTAGCTTTTGCGCCTTTCCTGGAGCTCACTTGGTAGCCCAGGCTGGCCTCGAACTCACAGAGATCTGCCTGGCTCTGCCTCCCGAGTGCTGGGATTAAAGGCGTGCGCCACCAACGCCCGGCTGGAACTCGCTCTCTTGAGGCTGAGGATTTCCTAGAGGTAAGCTAGTGGCTGACTGTTCTGATCTTTCAGCTTTCACCCCAATATCTGGCTCTGGGTTTTTTTTTATTATAAGACCCTTTAAGATTCATGTTACACAGCACAACACAAATGAAATGTTGGCATCATTCCATTTAGCTTACTAAGTCTATACTACTAACAAGGTGGAGCGACTTAGTGTCTAAAAACATCCACTCTGTTGCCTAAATTATTCAGGTAATCTGTATTAATCAAATCAGCTGGACAGTGGCCAAATCTCCACTTCACTTTGTATCACTCAGGGCCAAGGAAGAATGTCAAAGGGGGGTGGGGAGGGATTCAACATGCCTTGTCATGGAGATGCTGTAAGACAGAGCCCCCCACCAAAACGTCTCACAAACCCAGAGGAGTATGCCAGAAAAATCATTGTTCTGATGGCTCTAGGATCCAAGATCCAGACAACCTGTGCACCCCAAAGCATCAAAGGGTAGACACTTTGATGAGAGTCAACTCTAGAAACTGCAGAGGGACTAAATTGTGAGACTCCAAAACCGTTTTCTTCTAGTGTTGGGTCAGCTGTATTGAGGTACCTAAGATGCTTTCATCAAAATCAGATGCAAAGCCAAAACTCCAAACCCACCAGCTAATACGAAGAAAAGATGTTTCCGCCAAGTGGAATGTTAGATGGTGGCCGACATGTTGGCACCGGCACTCAGTGAGGGAGGCCAAGTCGAAGTGAAAACAGACAGAAACAGCAGCAGGTGTCAAGGGTATGTGTAAAATGAAGACACTCCCAAGAATCGTTTGGGGGTGGAGGCTAGAGAATCTGAGTATTTGGGGCTGTATTGTTTCTGATGTCTAGAGAAAAACCAAAAGGAAGTTCTGCTTAATGGAGCCTAACACTGGTGCAGGGTAGAGTTCTGTGAGAGCTTGTGATCTTGGAGCCCCAGACCTGACGGTGTCCCCTTGAGTTCTGGGTTAGCAGCAGGTATAGTGGGCTCCAAGTCACTCCGGAAAATTTGCTCCAGCTGTGAAGCTCTGCCCACTCTAAGATTCCAGCTCTGCTCCTTTCTTATTTTTTTTTTCTCAGTGAACTAGTGATTAGAAAGAGAATGGTTATGAACCTCAGAAGAGCTGGTGTGGTCGCTAGTGAAGAGTAAAGATTAATGGTGCCATCTTTCTGGAAGAACCTTCTAGAAGGAAGGGCAATTAGCCGAGGCAGGAATTTTTGGCCTGGAGAGAGCTCAGGTCTCAGGCAAATTCGAGTGTGGAAGCAGAGGAATGGCCTCTTTATAGATACTGGTCCTGCTCAGATGGAGTCCATGTTAGCTCCAGGAGTGGAAGGGGAAAGGACCACACAGAGGAGGGGCCTTGGGAGAACAAGGCACACTTCACTCGAGAGGGCTGTAGAAGCTGACCGTCTCCTGTAAAGGCACTGAACCACAGTCTTATGTTTTACTCCCCAGTGAAACACCAGCTTTTCTCTCTGAACAAATCACCCAGGAGAAATGATAGTGATCTCAACACACTAAGCAATCTTCCCCTTTCTTCCAAAAAAGAAAAAAAAAAACCCAGAAAATCAAGACACAGATGAGTGGTTTTCACGTACAACTGCTCTCAATGCTAAAACGTTTTTTTCTAACTACAGTTAAAGTGTGGCTTTGAGTTCCTTTCTATACATCAAGCAATTTCTTAATGGACAGCATTTTAGACCAGATAAGCTAAAAGGATTACCTTCTACACTTTAACAATCCCATGGATGATGGAAATGTTCCAGCTTTGTGTTTGGAAGGTTTGGTCTGAAAATTTGAAGGTCAAAATTCACTCAGAATCCTTGTCTGGACACCCTCTTTGAATGTAAAAGAAAGAAAGAAAGAAGAAAGAAAGAAAGGAAGAAAGAAAGAAAGGAAGAAAGAAAGTGCGCTGAACTTGTTCTAAATGAAGGATTGTGCTGCCTCCATTCTCTCAGGAATATTTTCAAGATTAGTTTGACCAGGGATCCATCCAGGGACTGATACATACTGGCTTACCAAGTCGCCTCCTATGATTTTTCAGGCTTAAAATCAAGGGTGCGTAAGATCATTTAACATGGTCAATGAAGATACGGAACTGTCACTGTCTAAATTAGAGACCAAACCAGAAAAATTGGAAATCTCTTCCTATAATACTATCAAAACACTAGCAGATTCTCAGTAGGTGGTAAGATCTGCAGCTTGGAGAATTTAAAATACGGATAAAAATTGCCTCTGAAATCTGTGGCCCCCGAGGGAGGCAAAACAAATGAAGCCCCCAACACCCTGGAAGTGTAGAAACTTAGATCATGCCTGGCTTTGTCATTCCCAACTGTGTGAAAACAAGTGACCCTCAATTTCGTTTGTAGCCTGGTAGAGCATTTAAGGAACACCGGAAGGCTTCAACTGGATAGCACAAAGGATGCTGAGCGGCCGGAACACTGATGACAAAGACTGGATTGGAGGGCTCCTCAAGTTCAACAGATGTAGCATGAATCTTAAAGAGTCTTATTAACAAAATCAAACCCAGAGCCAGGTATTGGGGTAAATGCTGGAAGGTCAGAGAAATAGAACAAGCCACAGCTATCTCACCTTGCTGGATCCTCAGCTGGTCTTGCTTCCTCAGACTGGAAGCCTCTATGTCCTCATATCCAAATGAGTCTCAGCTGAACTGCTGCTAGAAGCCTGAATGCTTAACCAGGCCAAATGCCTCTCCAGGGCAAATGCCTCTCCAGGGCAAATGCCTCTAGTTTCTGGTCCTCACGCCTTATATACCTTTCTGCTTTCTACCACCACTCCCTGGGATTAAAGGTTTGCTTTCTGGGAATAAAGGTCACCATGCTTGGGTGTATCCTTGAACACATGGATTTCTGTCTCTGGAATGCTAGGATTAAAGGCATGTGCTACCACTGCCTAACCTCTATGTTTAATATTGTGGCTGTTCTGTCTCTGACCCCAGATAAGTTTATTAAGGTACACAATATTTTGGGGAACACAATACCACCACAAACAGAGATACTTCACATCAGGGTTTTAAATGAAGGGCTCAGACCAAGTCTCTTTGAAGACTTTGAGCCTGACCTGGATGAAATCACTTTGAAATGTATGGGTTGGCAGAAGAATTGTAATGGTTGCAAAACATTGCTTTCTCACACAGAGCAGGGGCAATAGCATTTCAGTAAGATGAACTGAATAAGCAATCTGCCTTTGGCATCACTGTGATGTACCACCAGGCAGAAACCAGTGAAAGGATGGAAGACTTGTTTTTGCTCATGGGTTCAGTCCATGATGGTGGGGAAGGCATGGTGGGTTGCATGCTGGGAATGTGTGGTGGCGGCATTATGATGGATCAGGGTGTGAATATGACTGGAATGAGGGGCAAGGCTGTATCTTTCACAGAGCCTACTTCCTGGGACCTATTACTGCTAGCCAGCTCCACCTTCTAAGGCGTCCACAAATCATGTCATCAGCTGGGGAATAAGTGTTACAAACACAAGGCTACAGAGGCCATGTCAGATTTAAACTGTGGTGCAAGGAGTGATTGAGATAACCAGTAATAAGTGGATCAAATCCCTGAGACTCATGCATCCACACAGATGTTTCCTGGTAAATAACATAGAGAGAAAGTGACACCTCCCTACCTCCTTATTGGAGAGAGGCATATTCCAAGACTTCTAGTGGACACTTGAACCATGGATAGTACCAAACTGTGTGTGTATATACATAAAAATATATGCTTTGGTTTTTCCTACATATACAGACCTATGATGAAATTTAGTTTATAACCTATTAAAAGTTTAATAATAACTGATAATAAAGTAGAACAGTTGTGAAAATACTGGGACATGAATCAATTAAATATGTAAGAGATGATTTGTATCTGTCTAGTTCCCCGGAAAAGACCATTTTATCCTGGCGGGACTCATCCCATTATCTTCTAGACTGACGGAGGAAAAGTGTCTCTGAGGAAATCACTGTCACATGCAGGCCTGGGGACCACTCACCATAGCAGAGCTACAGATGGTCTATGTGATGTTAAAAGAATGGCTCTGAATTTATTTTGAAAATACATGGTAAAAACAAACGCAGAACCCAAGGCCTGACAGCAAACTGCACACAGTTCTCATCTGCTACAGAAGCATGCTGATTTGGGTATATTGTGTATAAAGTCTCAAGGAAAATGAGGATAACTAGGCCTTTTTCCCCTCTCTCTCTCTCTCTCTCTCTCTCTCTCTCTCTCTCTCTCTCTCACATCTTACATTAGAGATGGTGCAACAAAATCATCCCTTTCAATGTTATGGAAGTGTCACGTTAGTAGTGAGGATGATACTAAAACCTATTTTCTCAAAAATAACTGATTTTTAAAAATAAACCAAAACAACTGCTGTCTGTGTGCAATGGCCCCCGCAGACCACATTTCACCTCCATCCAGCCATTCTGTGTTGGGAGTGCAGATGCGGGCGGTGCATGAGGTGGTCGACAGAATGGGTATATTGTTCTCATTCTCTTCAAGAAACTGGAGGACATGGGCTAAACAAGTTGGTGGTAGGGAATTTCCCACTGTCAGGAAGAGAGTGAAGGCTTTCTGTCGGATTTGAGCTGTCTTGGCTCAGAGTTAGAAGCAAGGGTTAAGAGCTAAAGCATGATGGGAGGGAGGATCCTCCAGTTCTTCTTAGCATACCACACACACACACACACACACACACACACACACACACACACACAGAGAGAGAGAGAGAGAGAGAGAGAGAGAGAGAGAGAGAGAGAGACATACAGACACACACACACTACACAAACACAGCATTCACACACAAGCAGACATGAATTCACAAAATATACAGGCCATACACAAAACATTCACACTCATAAATATACAAACACACACACACACACATATCTACAGACAGCTCACATACACACATGACACACACGTACAAATCAAGAGCAAATTCAGGCTTTGTGGTGGTTTGAATAGAATGACCCCCATAGGCTGATATATTTGAATGCTCAGTCCCAGTTGGTGGAGCTGTTTGGGAAGGATTAGGAGGTGTGGCCTTGTTGGAGGTGATGTGTCAGTAGGGTTGGGCTTAGAGGTATCAAGAGCCAGTGCCATTCCCAATTAACTTTCTCTTATTCCTGCTTGTGAATCAGATGTAAGCTCTCAGTTATTGCTCCAGCACCGTGCCTGCATGGCTGCATGCCTACATGGCTGCATGCCTGCATGGCTGTATGCCTGCTGCTGTGCTCTCTATTCTATTTCTTAGAAAACAAAACAAAACAAAACCGTGGAAATTGAACTTGTTTTATTGAATTTAAATGTTAAAAAGTTATGACATCACAATTACTGCTTGTACAGCCAGCCACATGTCCCATAACAGAGGAACAAGTTTGGAGAAACTCGATGTTCAGCTGTTTCATTGTACCGTGCACACCACACCTAGACAGTGCAAATCTACCACTGCATGTGGCGTGATGTAATCAAGAGACAAAGTAAACACAACATGTGTGAGGCAGCTGCTAGCATAACACAGCATCTAGCTTTATTTGTTTTGTGCTTAGTAAGAGCACACTGAGCTTAGATGAAGTCCAGTAGAGCAAGCACATAGCCAATGGCTGTCATCTGCTACCACTCTCCGGGAGGATGCTTTGCGCAGAATTGCAGGGCCTCTATTTTGATTGGCAGCACAGCCAGTTTGCTTTCACCAGCATCAGCACCGATATGGAGGAATGCCTTACGCTAAGATGCCTCTAGACTATAGCAACTTTGTAGATCCATTATGATCTCATGAGGCCACTGTAGTACATGCTGTCCATCACCTACCATAATGCTGTTCTGCAGCATAAGCTTGGATGCAAATGTTTGAACCACTATATACACATTATAGATTTGGACAGACACACACACACATACATAAAACAGGCAGTGTAAGCTGTCGAGAGTCACCAGGCTGGGACCTGACTCTGATGGAGATGGGGGTCTGAACAGCCCCTGGAAGTCAGTGATGGTAAACTTAGGTCTGTAGGGAGTTTGATTTTTGGAACGACACGACATTGCCCATTCTGGCACAGAGACAAAGCTGAGGTCAGGACTGAGGTTCTGTAGAGCAATTGTAGACCTCATGGAAAGATTTGTCTTTATTAAAGGCACAGTGGGAAGCTGAAAGGAGTGAGGTGGTAGCATGACTCAGCCAGTGCTGGGGTACATCTGGGTCACTGATGGCCTGAATGCAGGAAGATGCTCAGGAAAGCCCCACATTTCTGTCTTGAGTGAACACTTGAGTGACTTCCATGTTGTCAACACATCAATTTATTTTTGCGTGTGCACTTCAGATTATGTAAGATACTTGGAGCAACACTGCTGTCCTTGCTGATGGTAAGGTACTGAGAGTGAGTTCTACTTCCACGGAAGCAGTTCCTATGTCCTACCAGGAAACAAGAGTCTAATTTAATCTTTCCAGAATTTATAGAATTAATTTAATAGCAACATACTAATTTATCTTCTGTTACTGGGAGACACTCCATCCGATATTAAGACTGATTAGAAAGCACCATGAGTAAGCATCCAGATGCACTGCCTCTCTACTGCTGTTTCTAGGATGTGTCTGTGGGAAAAGAAAAACAAAGCAAAATAAAACCAAAACATCCAACTAAACAAACTAAAATCTTCCACACACTCAATAGACTAAGTGTTGGGTGATTTTTATTAATATCTAATGTGATGTATTCAATAAGGCAATTAAAATGTGCTTGTGAGAAAATACATAATTATCTAGTTGCAATTGTAGTTACATCATCATGAAAGGCAGGAGAGCTGGAGCTTTCTCATTTTCTGAAACTTCAGTTCTTTAGCAATCGTCCCTCTTCCTGCCTTGAGATATAGTGACAAAATTGTAAGAATTCAGGGGGCACAGGGGCTCATGGTGGTGTGCACTGGGGAATGATGACCAGCATTCAAACTCATTCGCACATCTATCACTTCATCACTCCACTTTTTACTGATTTTTCTTAGTGATTGTTCTCATGGTGAGAACATGTACGATCCACCGCTGTCCCCTTCATGACCATAGAACAGCAGTGGTGGTCATAGTCACCCACTGCACTGTTAGATCTCTGGAGTTTAGGGGCCCACCTGCCAGGCACTTCGTCCCCTGGATCAACACTTCCCATTTCCCACCCACAGCCCCAGACACCCATGATTCTTTTCTCTCCTTCAGAGTTTATCATGTTAAAAACAAAGCAAAACCAAATCTCAATATCATATGTAGTCTCAAATTAAAAGAGAGTAGAGGCTTTTAATAAATAGTAATTCCTCCCACAAAAGAAGTTTTAAGATATTTACAGATCTAAGGTACAGTTAATTCATTTTGGAATTGCTAATAGCACATTGTCAAAACTACTAAAACATAACCATGGCTCTATTAAATGAACATATTGGGCTATAAAAATTAATTTTTATAATCTTGCTTAGGAAATTACGTATCTTCAAGTGACTCAGCTAACATGGTGCCTGTGAGGGGGATTTGCCAAATGTATTAAAACTGTTTTCTATAAATAATTTTCAAGTGCGTTGAAATTTTTCCCATGTATTGAATCGAACAGCTAACAAGTTGCCATAATAATATGCTTTGTGGACATTTAATGAAATGTTTGTGGATGTTATTTTGGCTGCTTTTCTTTTGCTTTGCTTGAAATTACAGCTTGGCCACCAAGAGCTAGGGGTTTAGTGGACTCACACTCCCCATTACTGCTTCCTGTGTTGTCGTGACCTGGGGCAGTTGATAGGATTTCTCTGCACTTCCATTTCACTATCTGTAAAATGGGGCACAACCACTGCCAATCCTTGATCTGCATTTCTGAAATCCGTAGAGCTTAAAAGCAGAGTTTTCAAGCAGAGCTGGCCAGATCCATGAAGGAGCTCTGTATTCTCTTTGTTTATCCCAGGGAGTACATTAGGTTATTTTCTGCCTGTTATGGGGGGGGGGGTTCAAGGTTTGCACCAGTTTCTGCTGGGGGCTCAGATAATGTGTGATACGTGTGCCGTGTTTCTATTTAAAAACAATCATTAACATTCTGAGACCTGGTTTGTTCCAAAGAATGTCCAATAAGGAGATTGTGAACCAAGACACCTCCCTCATGGGCTGGAGATAGGTGAAAATAGGAAACACTGGGGGAGGTCCCAGTGCTTAGTGAGAGCTCACTAAGGGAGCCAGGCATGTTTCTCTTAGCATTCTTTCCAGGTCTTAGAACTTCAGGGGGTTCTTAGAGGCAACACTCTGCTCCCTCAACCCCTCCCTGAGACAGTCGTGTTATTTTGTTGGTGGCTGTTCTTGTGGCCACCAATATACCCCTTAATTATAACACTTCAATCAAGATTTCTTTCTTTGCTGCCTTAGGCTTAACTATTGATGGTAGCCATGATGGACACTCATACTATCCCTATCTTCCTCTTCTCTTCTTCCACGAGGGTTCTGGACTATCTCCTTCCCATCATTGGTAAATGTTACAACTGTAAATGCCTGTATCTTGTTTTATCCACCACAAACACAAACCTGTCTTCCACTCTCAGACCACTTGTGCTGCTATAACAAAAATCTCTGAGACCAGGTAATTTATAAAGAACAGAAACTTATTTCTCATAGTGCTGGAGGCTGTGGAGTCCAAGCCCACTGCACCAGGAGATTCCACTCTCTGGTGAGGATTGCTTCTGGCTTCCAAGATGGCACCTTATAGGTGAGTTCTTCAAAGGGTAGGAGCACTACAGCCTTACATTACAAGAAAGCCCAGTGCTGGATGTGGTCTGAAGGCAACATGAATGACCTCACAGCCTTTATGACCTAAGCATCTCTTAAGGCTCCACTTCTTATTACTGTCACATTGTCCGTGAAGTATCAGCATCTGGGCTTTGGAGAGGACACAGTCAAAGCCTAACACCCACTTTGTGAGATGGGGTGTTTGCATCCTCCTTCCAGCCCTAGCCTCTTCCATCCTTTACCTCCCACCAAAGCTGATGCTTTGAAGGTTAGCTAAGGCTACTTATTTTACTCCTCACATGAGGAACATGAATATACATTTAACTCATTATATCAGAACAAGACCAAGGCATCAACATGTATGCAGGATACAGAAGAACCAGCTATCATGAGGAAGGGCTCCAGGGACAGCATTATTTTGTCACCATGAGTAATCCCAGTAGCAGTGACAATTTCCCCTAGGGAATTTGATGGGGAAAAATTCCCTTTCTGGACTCATGTCCTGCTCATCAGACTCCATCTGCTTAAATATCTTTCAGTGTTCCAAATCTATGAGACAGCTACACTTAGGATCTTTGTGCACGCTGGTGCCCATTATTGAAATGATCTGCCCTCTGGTACCTGCATGTCTCCCACTGCCTGTAAAACTTTACTTTGATGCTCTTTACCTGGTGATTTTTCCCTTGATCGTTCTGTTTAGCCTTGAACTACCCAATAATCCTAATCACCTTAGCTGCCTTGTCCTTTAAGCCCCCAAAGGGCTCAGATCTCAGCTCATGGAATAGTACCTGTGATCATGATACCCATAACACCTGTCATTTTTTTGGTGGATGGTTCTAGAAAGCCTCATGGACGTAAAAATCCACATATTTGTCCTGTTATAAACTGGTGTTGTGTTTGTATATTTCTTTCTATCTATCTATCTATCTATCTATCTATCTATCTATCTATCTATCTATCTAATCTATATCTGTATATTTCTTGGCTATATCCCAAGATTGACATTATTTAATTTAGGATTTATGATGGTATAAAAGTATATATACATAATCATTTTAATTTTCACTTTAAGTATGGTATTCAATAATTGCATGAACTAGCCAACATTTTATTATATGATGGATTTTGTCTCATTAGTCATTGGCTGAGGGCTGCTACCAGAGGGATTAGCTACCAGAAACTTCTGATAGACTCTGATAGCCAGAACAGGCCTTGGATTGAATGTCCAGGAGTTCATAGGCCAGGGTACAGAGGGTGAGGGTGACACAGGTATTGGATGGGGCCCACCTGCTGCCTGTCTGCTCACAGGGCAATGAGAAGCCCAGTGCCCAAGAGGCAGAGTAGTGTTTCTCTGATTGCTGGGGGAAGAAGCAGGATTCCTGATGGGATGATCCACTCAAGGAACAGGTGTGCCTGAGGGCTGCAAGTTACCTAGGCAACCCTGGCTCACTGGGAAGTACTGTGGGTTCCTCCCTCCAGAGATCTACAGTTTCCTCAAGAGAGTTCCCAAAGATAAGGAAAAGTAGAAAAGTAAGCATACAGACAACGTCTTTCTTACTCCGGTGAGACCTGTGTCTCAGGCTAGATGTCCACTCAGCTTTCTTAGACATTCCTCCAGTACCACCTGGGAGTGGTGTTGAAATCACAAGGAATGGGGAATGCCCATCTTCAGAGGGCTGCAGTGTCCCCAGAAGGCTCCACCTGGAGCCCTCTCTCAAAGACTTCAGTAGACTGTGCTGAAACAGAGTTTGGAAGAATGGACAGAGGCTCCACAGCCCGATGTCCTTGGACCTGTGTTGATGCTGGCTAAAAAGGCATACGAGTGGTGTTTAGAATAGTCAAGAACAAACTAAGACTGAATGAAACCTTTTTTGGTGTGTGGTTTTTTTGAGACAGGGTTTCTCTGTGTAGCTTTGGAGCCTATCCTGGAACTCGCTCTGTAGACCAGGCTGGCCTCGAACTCAGAGATCCACCTGGCTCTGCCTCCCGAGTGCTGGGATTAAAGGCATGCGCCACCACCGCCCAGCTTTGAAACCCGTTTTAAAATGCCTCAGAGGAACATAGAAAACAGGCCTAGGATTTAACAGATTATTGCCAGTTGTTCCTATCTAATCAAGGAATTTAAACCAATTCTCTCCTCACACAGCAGGAATGAGCATCTCATAGCTGCAAATGTATCTGGGGTTAAAGAACAGGCTGGATAATTTAAGAGCATCTCCCCTCATCACTGGGGCAGTGTCCTAGAAAAACATGTCGCTCTATGTTTATGCTAAAATACACTGAGCAGCAAGTATGACATGACCAGAAAGTGAATGCTCATGCTGCCGTTCCTAGAAGTCCTGGGCATCATACATATGGCGGTCATTATAAGCACAGTGCAGTGAAGCCGTGAAGGTTCCTCGCAGCCAGTGTCCATGGTCACACGGCCAAGTGAAGGATGCTGCGTTCTTGGCCATCATGGGACCAGCATGAAGTATATGGTATGAGGTAGCAACAGAAACAGGAAAGTGTGTATTGTCAGAATTAGTTGCACCCGAAGGACACGGATTGTGGTGTGGGGACATAAGGTTAGGCAGAAACCACAGATTGGACACTAAAGAATGTGACAACTTGGGCCACACACGTGTACACACAAGCCCTGTCTGTCCTTCCCAGACCACCTTAGTGACTCATCTCAACTCACTGAAAAGTAGATTTTATTATCTCTTCTCCACCACAAAATTTACATGGTCCCCTGGCTTCTTACAGATGCTTTTCATCCTGTACCAGCATTAGAAACAGGAAACATGTTCAAGCTCTGCTGCCCCACGGTCTCCACCATGTGGGGGCAGAGCCTGTGTTCTTACCAAGTCCCTCTCTTCACAGCTGTCCTCCCTTCTCCCAGCCATGGCCCAGGTATCCATCTACCTGGTCGGGAAGGAGAGAGCTGGGCGTTGTGGGAAAGGTCACCTTCCCTCTTGAAATCATTTCCAGCCACGTTTCCATGTTTACTTCTTGACCTGTTTGCAGAGAACCATTTTCCCTGCAGGATGAGAGATGTTTCTCCTTAGAGTCTGGAGACCTTGTCATACAGCACAGGGACTAAAGTCAGCAAAACTGTATCCAGTAGGGACCTCCACTAAGGAAGTAGGTTCTAGCTGCTCTTGTCACCCATACAAACAGGGGCCGTGTGAGTTGATATGTTCATCTGTTTCACGATCAACCATTCATGAATTCTGCAAGGGTATGTGGTAAGCCTGAAGTATATGCAAAATGTATTTTTGAAAAGAAGAAAGAAAAACTATTTCTTATCTTAACACTATGTACTCACCACTGCCCATAAGATGTCTTCTCCTGGTGCTGCAGTTTAATGTGGATCCTGAATGCGACCCTTCCCACAAGGAATCATGTGTTGAAATTTGCTATTGCAAGATACTGGGTGGGTTGAAACTTAATATGATCATGGGGGGGGGCGTTTACGTTCACTGAGAGCTGATTAGAGTCAGAACATGTCATTAGGGTGTCCTAATGGCTGAATCCTAGTGACTTTCCAAGGAGGAGACACATAGGCACTTGTCTCTTCTCCGGTGGTGCCTCTGCCAGCAAGAAGGACATTGTTAGGTGCAGACACTTGACCCTTCAGAACTGTGTGCCAAAGAAACCTTTCTCTTCATAAAATTACTCAGCCTCAGGCATTTCATTATAGTAATACAAAGTAGATGAACAAATCCAGGTTCCATTGTTCATCTTTTAAGACTTAATGTCCCCTGAAGTTTTTCTACATGTCTCATTTAAAAGGAGGAGCTTCCCTCTCCCTGTCCCTGTTACTTTGTGAGTGTACAATAGGATTATCACAAATTATAGTAACTGCTCCCACAGGTATGACATCTGGAAGTTGAAAAATTTGTTTTGGGGACAGTGGATTTTTTTTTAACAATACAGTATAGAAAACATTGGGCTGGATCTAATTTTTTATCATAAGAGTAAAATATAACTGTGTAAACAAAGGTAAATAATGCACATTTTCAGGTGAATCGTTTACATTGAGCACTCATCATGATAGATGCTCTATAGAGAGTAGCTGATTTTTTTTATAAGAATTTTATCCAGCTCAGTTCCCAGCGTAGGGCCAGAAACAATTCAGCTTTCCTCCAGTGTCCACAGGGGACCAGTTCTGGGACTGTGACAAACACCCAAATTCCACCCAAATTCCAAGATGCTTAAGTCCCTTATGAACCATGGCATCATACTTGTATGAAACCTACAAACATCCTCCATGTACTTTCAGCCATCTCTATGTTACTTGCAATATATAGTACAGGATGAGGGCAGTGTAAATTGTTTTTATACTGTCTTATTTGGGGACTAATGAAAATAAATGATAGAAAAATAAATCTGTATATGTTCAGTAGAAACACAATAAACTTTTGCTTTGATTAGTTGTTGGTTGAACCCACACATTCAGAACCCACAGAGATAGAAGGCCAATTGCCTATACTTGGTGACTGTGGTCCTGACTCTGCCAGCTCTCCATCTACCCATGATCCCCTCCTTCCCCAATAAAGCTGTCAGTGTTACAGAGCAGCCTAGCAACGGCTTTCCTTTCCCCGGTTTTTCTGGACACGAAGGTCTGATGGTGAGGACCACAGGTGGGGCTTCAGAGGAAGCCATGGTTCCTCAAAATAAAAACAAATTGGCTGCATTGCCTTTTGCTCTGGCTTCCTTCTTTTGCTTCCCTTTCTGCTCCGTTGGCGTGACGCAGGAGCCCGGGTAGCCATTTGTGACGATGCAGACAGGTTCTCGTCATAGGACAGTAGGAAATCAGACTGTCCTGAGGAGCAGTTCTGGACCTGTGTGGCCTGGTCACCTGTAAGCTTCTTTTATGGCTAACTCAGTGGTTGTCAGTTGAAGGGAGGCAATTTTGCCTCTCGAAGGCTGTTTCTCAACATTTCAATTCAATGTAAGCTGAATTCACCTTTATCACCAAATCCCTTCTCTTATGTTCCTTCCCCGAGTTGGTCCAGAGGCAACTTGTAGACAGACTTTGTCATTTTCTGATTCCACATCCACTGTTTTCCATCTTGAATTCTCTCTGTGGCTCTAAAGCCTTCCCTCTCAAGCCCACAAGGCCCCTTTCCATTCTGACACCATGTGGCCTTCAAACTATGCTGTCCTGTCTTAACTAAGCGAGGCTTTATCATCTACACTCTACCTAGGAGCAGCTCAGTTTTACATGGACAGGCAGAAGACTTGAAGAGGAAGCCTCTGAAGACAAACAGTGCCTAAGAACGTGTATCTCAAAAGTGAAGGGCTCAGCTGGATTTGAGCACAGAGTCGGCACTCTGTGATAACATGAACCCTTGTCTTGGGCTTCCCTATGGATAAAGGAGAAGCAGAATGATCAGAATTGAGTCACAGCTAAAAAAACACACTCATGTGCAACCTAAGGATGCTTCCCCTCAGTGGTGGACCACATACATGACTGTAGTCCTGGAAGACAGTAACGAGCCTAAGAAGTGTGTTTCTTCGCTATGTCTTAGACATCCAACACCACAGCAGAACACACTCCTCGTGTATTTCTGATGATGCTGGTGTGGTCATATTTCTTGTCCTGGCTCTAGCCCTGTGAGTAAGTGACAGTACAGCACACACAATTATATACAGCCGTAACACTTAGTCATTAGTACCCGATGCCTGCTGTTCATACATTTACTGCCCATGTTTTTATTGCCATTTTACAGTGAATTCTTTCTCCTTGTGGGTCTATAAAACAGTGTGTTGTGATACTCCAGCAGCAGTCTTACTACCTTATGGTGTCTCGTGATTCCATTGGGAGGTTGCCTGTGCTGAGATTGGCCTTCACCTTATAAGTTTGTGTGGGTGCATGCTGATATTCACACAGTGATGTGATTGCCTGTGTACCCACTGCTAAGCAACGGTCCACTGTTTTGGTCTAAAGCAATGCACCACCTCTTCCTGACAGGCTTTTCCTCCTCCTCCTCCTCCTCCTCCTCCTCCTCCTCCTCCTTCTTCTCTTCTCCTCCTCTTCCTCTTCTTCTTCTTATTCTTACTCTCATTAGTGCCATTCTAAGTGGAAACTTCCTCAGCAATGAGCTGGTTCCCCAGGCAGGTCTCCTTTCAGCTCACCATGCTGCAGGCAGTCAGACTGAGTGAAACAGTAGTTTTCCACAGACCTTGGGGAATTCCTCATTGTACCTCTACACAGTCTCCAGGAAACTTACAGTTGGGGTGCACCTGCCTGCAAGGACAGCCAGCATTAAAGCCGCAATGATTAGCCACTAACTCCAGGGACGCAGCATCCGCTAGAGATGAAAGAGAGAATTAACTGTAGAATACAGGCTGTAATGTAGAAGAACAGAGCATAGAAAGGCAGCAAGAGGGAGAGTAGCATGAAGGGCCATTGTATCGGTGACTTTTACTGGGATAAAACATCTTGACCAAAGCAATGTGTAGAAGGAAGGGTTTATTTGGCTTACAGTTCCGGAGGGCTAAGAGTCCGTGATGGCAGCAAGCAGCAGGCATGACAGCTGGAGCAGGAAGCTAAGAGCTCACATCTTGAACTATTAGCACGAAGCAGAGAGAATTAGAAACCCTCAAAGCCCACCTCTTGGACGTCCTTCCTCCAGCAAGGCCACACCTCCTGAACTTATCCAAATAGTGCCACCAGCAGGAGATGATGTATTCAAATGCCAGAGAACCTGGAGGATAATTATCATTCATACTACTGTCTCCACTGTGTTCAGGATGACACCTTTGGAAGGCTTGCTTGCTTGAAGGTCCTCCTCCTAGCCATTAATTTCTGTTTCTGTTTAGCCTGACAGGTAGAGCCTGGAAAAACAAAGTCACAAGAGAAGATCCATGAGCCAGTATAAACCAGTGTGGTGACTTTCTGCCCTTTTTTTTTTTTTTATCTTACACACACACACACACACACACACACACACACACACACACACAGTGATGCCGGGATTGAACACAGGTCCTCAAGCATGCTAGGTAAATGCTCTACCACTGAACTATATTCCCAACCTAGCGATTTATTTCAGTGAACTTAAATATGTGAGTAAAGCTTGAATTTTAGGCCTAAAATATGTTAAATAATCTCTATCTTTAAAAAAAGTGGATCATAGAGTTGGAGCAGTGCTGCTGGGTCAGGAAGGGGCTTACCTTGAAAGCCCGAGGACATGTCCTGCATCTCCAGGACCCATTTAGAAAACTGGGTGTGGTGGTGCATGCGTGTTATCCCAGTGCCTGGGAGGCATCCCTGCTTATGCCCTCATCCTCCTATCCCTGCCGAGGCCAGCTCCCCATCCTGCCTTTCCTGGATTTGAATGACCTAAATCTGTTTTCCTGCATGTGTTCCAATAGCTGATACTAAGTCAATTTTTTTTTTTTTTTTGTTTTTCAAGACAGGGTTTCTCTGTGTAGCTTTGCGCCTTTCCTGGAACTCACTTGGTAGCCCAGGCTGGCCTCGAACTCAC
>CABHPP010001045.1:0-18893 GCA_902168425.1 Peromyscus attwateri | reverse complement strand
GGCACTAAGTCAATTTTGTAAGATCAAAACAGATTGATGGTGCACAAACCAGGCTTTGTTCTGAGAGATAAGGCTTCAGACACAGAGAGCTGGGTGCTGTGAGAGATTTCATACACAAACAGGCTGTGGCCATGCACAGAAACACACTGTGGTTTACAGCTGGTCAAGGAATCCTACTTGGTGCCTAGACTCACAGCCCAGAGCTCCACCTGTTGAATAAGTGCCAGAGTCGTGGGAATTCACATTATGGCCTCTAGTAGTGATCCAGGAAGCCCAAACATATTCCCTGGAAGAACTGGCCCAAGCAAACTGCCTTGTTAAGTGTGTGCCAACTTCTCTTCTCACTTCCAACTTAGTACTAGCCGGAAAAAGCCCTGCAGGTCCCTCTAATCAACCACAATGGAGGCTTCATTTCCAATTAGCCTGACTGTAACCTGCCCATCCCTGCAGCTTCCAATCACAACTCACCTAGAACTTCCCTTTTCCCACTCCAGGCTCTCCCCCACTACCCAGCCCGCATTTGGGTCTCTTTCAGAATGTGGGAGACGAGGCAACTCTCTCATTCTACACATTACGGTTAGCCTCTGCTCCTCGAATTTGGACAGCCTTTGTTTCTGTTAGGATTCTGTACATGCGCAGCTCGGGGTCTTATCTGGCCCCTTACGTCATCTCCCTCCGCCAGGCCCGCCCCCCACCCCCACCCCCCACCACCTTTCCCTCCAATAAAGCTCTAAAAACTAATATTGGGTTCTGCCGTGGCCCATGAGTCTTCTGCCGACCAACCAGCGCCGTTTATCCTTTCAGTTTCCACAGCAGAAACTATGATGTCTAAGGTCAAGCTCACAGGTGGCAAAGAGTGCCAAGAGAGCAATGATCATTTCCTTTCAGAAAAAAAAAAAAAAAAAAAAAAAGAGAGTTTCTCCAGGGTCACATAAATAGAAGGATGGGGACAACACGAGTAGGCAGTAGACAGAGGGTCCGCCTGGCTTGTCCTGAGGCAAGCCTCGTGGAAAGAGGCAGTGGATGTTCAGGTGTGGTTAGAGGCTTAGCACCTGGTTTGGGGGATGTGTCTTGGGAGGTAATGAAATCCTATGCCTGATATGGCTCCTGCTAAAGTTCAGTCTTGGTAAAAGTTTCTTGGGGGCCTGTTTCCTCTGGTGGAGGCAGTGGAGGGAGTGAGGAGCACCATACACACGGACCTGAGGAGGCGGAAGGGCAGGCCATGGGTGTGCAGACCAGGGAGGGTAATGTAAAGGTTAGGCACCAGGAGCCATTACAGCCATGATAGCCAGCGCTGGAGAGTAGGTACCCTGACACCTCTGTACTGGAAGGTAACCTGCCCCTGGGAAAGCAAAGGAGAAAATGAAAACATAAATAAATAAATAAATAAATAAATAAATAAATAAATAAAATAAATAAAATAAACAAACAAACAAATAAATAAATGAGAGGGGAAACTGGTGACTTAACTAATTTAAACTTGAACTTCCCACATTTAAAATAGGCAGATTCATAAAATGCACACCTCATCTCGTGGATGCTCTAACCTTTCACGTAGATGAAATTATACTACCCGCCATCAGCTGTGAGAGCAACGTCTCACTTAAAATATCTTAGACACCCCTTTCTGCTTCAGGAAGCTTCTGTTGCTTCCTGTTGCTAGCGGCTCTCCCTGGCTGGTAATCAGAGGTGTCTACAGGCAAAACCAGCAAATGCTGTGGCAGAGTTGATTCCAAGATGGCTCCAAAGGCTGCCACCCCCAGCAGGCAAATTTTATCCTCCTCCTCTTTCTGGGTATGAACAAGAGCCATGATCAGGCATCAATAGGCTGACTTTGTGTCAATTAAAGCGACATCTTCCTAGATGAGCTGGTCCCACCCAGGCCTTGGAGGAGAAGGTGACACATCATCTTCCTGCTGGCCTTAAGAAGAAAGCCACAAGGAACTAAATTCTCCTGGTGATCTGATCCAGCCTAGACAAGAGGCCTGGGCTCCAGGTAAGACTCTAAGTGATATATATATATATATATATATATATATATATATATATATATCACTAAATTTATTGTGATTTACCATGTCGTAAAACCTTAATACAATCATCCTTGCATATGGTCCTTATTAGCTAATGTTAATTGTATGTATTAATGGGATTCACTGTGCTGTTTGTTTGCAAACATATAGCATGTCAGC
The DNA here is from genome assembly GCA_902168425.1 of Peromyscus attwateri. Classification (NCBI taxonomy): domain Eukaryota; kingdom Metazoa; phylum Chordata; class Mammalia; order Rodentia; family Cricetidae; genus Peromyscus; species Peromyscus attwateri. Next base: position 16,701 of record CABHPP010001045.1, on the reverse strand, counting down.
AAATCAGCACCCCCACCCCCCCACTCCAATCTAGCAATCGATATGCTACACTCAGGTTGACCTTTTAAAAAGATTCCTAGCACTGTATCTTTGACTATATGCTCAAATAATTTTATAAGAAAATTCTAATGTCAAGCAATAAATAAGTATAGCTAAATTTTGAAATATCTACCTTATATGTAGGCTTTTGGGTTGTTGTGTGATGATTTACTTCATGTTGTGTTAGCATGTGCTGTAGAAAGTTGGTGGTTTGGAAAGTGGTAGAGTTGTTCATATTGGGCTTATCCTTTGGTAGATAACAACTATGAACAGGTTGTTAAAGGCCTACCTGGAGGTACTGGAGGGCAGCAAATAATAGAACTGGGAAAGAATTTGAATTTTAAAAAAGAAACTGTTGTTCAAGATCCATGTAAAGAAAGTTTTTCTCCAAGAGTGGCCCCATGAAGTCTCACCTACACATTGTCTAAGTCACCTGTGTAGCTGGAACTGAAGGAAGAAACTTGGAAAAGAAGGAGCCACAAATGGATGGTCCCAGTTCTACCTATAAACTCCTTGGCTGGCCACTGAACACATATTTTGTGTGTGTGTGTGTGTGTGTGTGTGTGTGTGTGTGTGTGTGTGTGTTTGAAAGAGAGAGAGAGAGAGAGAGAGAGAGAGAGAGAGAGAGAGAGAGAGAGAGAGAGATATCAAGGGACAAGACACATCATTCAAGGCTACACCTTGAGTAACATCCTTCCAATCAGGCCTCACTAGCCACCTTCCAGCCATGCCATCAGGTTGTACCTCCATCAGTGGAGTAATCCACTGGAAGTACATCATGCTTCCCAAGGTTCCCACCCTTGTCACACAAACTGTATCACCCCCTCCTCCTGAGTGTGGACAGGAGTTATCATCAGTCCATGGTCCAGTTACCTCCCAGGATTTGGATCTGGCTGATAATCAAGCCTTCAGCAGACCAATATCTTGGTGGACACTTAATATCCAAACTGTAGTAAGAAGTCATAACAAATTGGAGGAATTTGTTAAAGACATGGAGTTTCCCACTGAGACCATAGAAAGGCCATGCCTTGGAATTAAACACTTTTCCAGGGATGTTAGGACTCACTATAAGTCAAGAGGAGAGCGATAGCTGACTTACTCTAAGAAAGCATGAAAACAAGTTTCAACAAGTTCAAGACAATCAGCCAGTAACTTAATTGCCTGTTGAAACAACAAAACATGTCTTCAAGGCAAAACATACAGAATCTACACACAATATGCCATCTAAAATGTTTAGCATAAAATGTTATAGGTTCATGACCAAAAGTAGAGTGTGAACCACATTGAAGAACAAAAACAGCCAACAGGAAATGAACCTGAGATGAGCTAGACACTGAGTGAGGGACTTTGGACCTGCTAGTCTAAAGATGCTCATGAACTTAGAGGAGGGGATGGTCTTTGAGAGTAAATAGATGGACAATCTCAGCAGAGAAATTCTACTCAAACCTAGTAGAATTAAAAGGAAATTCTAAAAATGAAAAGTACATCTAAAATACAAGTTCTATAGACAAGTAATAAGTATCTAATCTAATTCAGAAAAATGAAGGGCTGAATCTAATGAGAAGAATTACAATGATCCATGGGGTTTAACCAAGTAACTTAATCATACATATCTTTGAGGTTTCAAAAGGATAAAGAAAGAAAATAGAACAGGAAGAGGACTTTAAGAAATAATGAAGAATTCTCAAATTTGACATAAAAACTCCTCTTGGAGTTCATAGAATTTTGATAAGATATTGTAGCACACCCCCTCCAAAAATAAACAAAAAAAACCCACAACAAAACATAACCTACGTACATAGTTGATCAGCTGAAAACAAAAAAGCAAAAGGAAGCCTTGGGATCATCCGACTAGAATGTGTTCCACGTCATGGGCTTGTCACCACAAGCTTCAGTGGTCAGGAGAAAGAAAACAGATGTGAGATGTGAATGAACTCAGATCTGTTCCAGCAAAGATCAGTTTTTACAAATAATAATGAATAAAAAATATTCTCAGACAACTGAAAGCCAAGATAGCTTGCTGCTAATTAATTTGCCCAGAAGAGAAGCAGAAGGACCCTGTGGGCTGAGGGGAAGTTGGCTCCACATGACACTGGTGTCACATTCACAGAGAAGAATAAAAATGTAAAGGTGTGGGTGCATTAAAAAACAAATAAATAAAATAAAAAAACTACATTTTGTTCTCTACTGATAACAACAACAACAACAAACTGTTTAAGATACAACTCACTGATGTGAACGACATGAGTGGTTTACCAGGAAGGAGGGCAAATGGAAGATGCTGTTCAACTTTCCCCTGGTTTCCTGAAACATGGTCCAGCACTTGCTCTCTACAGGCTCTGGCCAGACACAAATATACAGAAACCCTGTCTTGGAAAACCAAAAAAGAAGAAGAGGTGGAGGAGGAGGAGGAGGAGGAGGAGGAGGAGGAGGAGGAGGAGGAGGAAGAAGAAATTAAAACCAGAAGAAGGTAAGAATGAGAAAGGGAAATAAATTCACCAGGAACAAGTGAATGTAGCAAAAGAATAAACTTAAATCCTGCCATATACTGTCCTAGTAGTCAGGGTTTCTATTGCTGTGATGAAACACCATGAACAAAATCAAATTGGAGAGGAAAGGGTTTACTTGACGTTATACTTCCACATCGCTGTTCATCATCCAAGGAAGTCAGTCCAGGAACTCAAGCAGGGCAGGAACCTGGAGGCAGGAGCTGATGCAAAGGCCATAGAGGAATGCTACTTACTGACTTGCTCCTCGTGGCTCACTCATTATGCTTTCTTACAGAACACAGGACCACCAAGGAACTCCATCACCAACTGTTAATTAAGGAAATGCCCTACAAGCTTGCATACAGCCCAATAATGTGGAGGTGTTTTCCCAATTGAGGCTTCCTCATTTCTGATGAATACAGCTTGTATCAAGTTGACATAAAATTAGCCAGCCCATATACCTAATTTCATTTGATGTGAACAGAACAATTAAATGTGGAGATTGACAGACTCCAATACAAAAACAGATGCATCTACATAGTTTCTAGTGTGGTGAAGACACCAGTAGGCTGAAAGAGAAGGAAGACAGTCCACCACCAACCAGAAATATGAGGAAGTGGAGTTAGCATTGGACAGCAGATGAAGCAACCATCACAGAGGGTATTTCCAGAGATAAAGAGCACGTTTGATGAATATGCATGCTTTTGATAATAGAGTATAGTGCTGGCTAGTTTTCTGTCAACCTGACCTAGCTAGAGTCATTAGGGAAGAGGAAATCTCTAACTGAAAAAAAAAAAAAAACATGCCCCCACCAGATTGACCTAGGACTTATTTTTCTCAATTAGTAATTGATGTGGGAGGGCCCAGCTCACTGTGGGCAGTGCTACCCCTGGACAGGTGTTCCTGGGTGTTATATGAAGTCATGCTGAGCAAGCCATAAGGAATAAACCATTACATAGCATTCCTTCATGGCCTCTGCTTCAGTTCCTGCCTCTAGGTTCCTGCGTTGAGTTCCTGTTGTAACTTCTTTGGATGATGGACTACCATCTGTAAGATGAAATAAATCCTTTATTCCTCAAGTTGCTTTTGGTGGTGGTGTTTTATCACACCAATAGAAACTCTTAGACAAGCATCAAAAACACGATGTGACTGAAGAGAGACTTGGAAGATGCAGAATCTTATTTGGAAACCTGAACATCTTTCTCTCTGAGACTAAGAGAACTAGACAAGAATCAATACAAACATAGAAGTTTTAGACATCAATCAACCTCTCTTGAGTTGACAGTAGCTGTGTGGTGTACTTTCTTTTTGCAATCATAACACATTGTATGCTGGAGTGTTCATTAGGACTCAGCAAATTTCAAAAGATTAGAATTATTTTCCCTAATCATAATAGAATTAATAGAATATGAAAATACAAAAAAATCCACAATTACCTTGAGATTAAATGTGACACATTTCCATACCACCCACATGTCAGAGAAATTAGAACTTTGCCTTGGTGTTGATAATGTTGATAATACCTTGATGTGTCAAATTGTGGGGATTCAGCTAATACAGTGCTTTAGAGCAAATGAATAGGCTCAATGTTGATAGTGATAGAAAAGAGGCAAGTCTTAACACTGACTAAGTTTTCAGTGCCAACAGCCATATTAAGAGAGCATACTTTTGCCTAGAAGTACAGGACAGGTCTGTAAGTCCAGTTACAGCAGGGGGATCAAAAGTTCAGGGCCAGCCATGGCCATAAGTTCAAGACTAGCCTGTCTCAAGGTAAAAAATAAAATAGATAAATAAACTAAAATAAAGGGATGTAGTCCAGTAGAAGAGTACTTGTTTAGCATGCATGAATCCCATGGTAGTGAATGTGAATCAATCAACTAATCAATCAATAGTGAAAGTCAATGACACAGGACCCATAAATATGGTAGTGAAAGTCACAAGTTAATTATCTAAAAAAAAAGTTTGTAAGCGTGGTTGTCTCCTAGCAAGGCTACTGATGATGAAATGGCATGAGACAGAGTCCAAGTTCCAGGAGCATGGCAGATCCTGCTGACCCTGAGGGATATAAGGGAACTGTAAGTAGCTGAATGCTAATGAATTCTGATAGCTTGTGTGCAGTGTCCAAATTCCTTGGAAAAAACGTAACTTGAAAGAAGAGGCATATAACCAAATAGCAAAATCTGACTAGCTTTATAGCTCAAGAACTTGAACTCATAATCAAACACATGCTCAAAGGCACCTTCCAAGCTTGGATAATTCATTGAGGAATTCTGTCAAATGGTTAAGGAAGAAGTGGTGCCACTCTTATACAAAGCTATGGGTCAGTTTAATACAGACACCAACAGGGCACAGAGATTGCATGAAAAGGAACCACAGACTAATATCTTTCGTGAAAACATTTTTTGAAATGCTCATAGACAAAATGCCAGCAATGTCAGGCTGGAGAGAGTGCTCTGGAGTGCAGAGCACTTGCTGCTATTACAGAGGAGTGGGGTTTGGTTCTCATTGCCCACATCCATTTGTAATTCTAGTTCCAGGGAGATCCACTGTCCTCTTCTGGCCTCCTTGGGACTGCATGTATGTGGTCCATAGACAGACATTCAGGTTGCATGCCTGTGGTGCAAAACCCTGATACACATAAAATAAAAATATAGTCTTTTAAAAATTCCAGCAATGTATAAAAAGAATAAAAAACCATGTCATGCTTAACTGGTGCATGTCCTATTTGTGTTTAACATTTTAAAAAATCAACCAAGGTAATTTATCATAACACTGAGATAGAGGAGAACAATCAGACTCATTCCAACAGAGGCTGAGCAAACAGTTACCAAAACACACCACATCATAAAAATCCTCAGCAAAGTAGGAATACAAAAGAACTTCATTCAACTGATAAATGGCTTCCAGGAAAATTCCTGCTTAATGGTGAGCCAGGGAATGCTGGGAATGGCAGCCTTTGTACTGTAGGTCCTTGTCAGGGTGGGAATCCAAGAATAAGAAATGAGAAGCCGAGACTGAGGAGGAAGTATAAAATTGACTGTAATCACAGATGATGTGACTGTTCATGCAGAAAACACATGAAATCTCCAAAAGCTGCTAGACAAGAAAGCGAGTTCAGTAATCGCTAATACATAAAGTTGATATACCCAAACCAATTTTCTTCATTTTCTCATCTACAGTCCATTTTATTTCTCTGCTAAATTCCACCACAATAGCAAATGCTCTCAGCAATTTAACAGGAGGTATGTAAGACTTCTCTGCACAGAAATATCATCAGAATACTTTAGTGACAATTTAGAGAGGTGAGTTATATCAATTACTTAAATGGATTGGAACAGTATCTGCATTTTAATCCACAAATTCAACTCAATCTCTGTAAAAATCCTGCAGACTTCATTCCAGAGTTTAAAAGATGATTCCAGACACAGTAGCCAGAGTCACCAAATCCTTGAAAGAAGAATAATGTTGGAGCTCTGATCTGGTCTTGAGACTCCCATAAAGCTACATTGACTAAGACGGTGTAATATTGGCATGCCGACAGATAGGTAGATCAATGGGACATAATTAGACACAATTATGTAGTCCATTGAATTTTAATAAATGTGTCAAAACAATTTACTTAGAGACTAATTAGTCCTTTAGAAAGAAAGTAGTTTTAACAACAGTGAGGTTAAAATCAGCCTCAGTCCTTGACAGAATTCTGCTTTGAATTTTCTCATATGTGATCTGTGCCTATGCGGCTCTCTGTATGCCTGGTCCCCGGGGTTCCATATGAGTTTTAAGAAAAGGGTCTCCATCTCTGCAAAACAAACAAACAAAACTGCCGTTGGGTTTGGTATGGATTGCACTCCTCACTCTGCGGATCCTTTTGTGCAGTTCATGCAATGGCCCTTTCCTGTTGTCGTCTTGGACTTCTTTTCATGTGGTTCACAGGTCTCTTGTCACCTTGGTTTGGAATTTTCACACTACTATAAACAGAATGTTTTTATTATATTTTTATTTTTGGATTGTTCATTGTTAGCATTTAAAACACAGTTGAGTTTTATTTATTTATTTATTTATTTATTTATTTATTTATTTATTTATTTATTATGTATACAGAAGAGGGTGCCAGATATCATTACAGATGGTCGTGAGCCACCATGTGGGTGCTGGGCATTGAACTCAGGACCTCTGGAAGAGCAGTCGGTGCTCTTAACCTCTGAGCCATCTCTCCAGCCCCCACAGATGAGTTTTGTGTGCTTGTTTTGTACTCTGCGACTTTGGTGAATTTGAGGTTGAAATTTGGCGTGTGTGTGTGTGTGTGTGTGTGTGTGTGTGTGTGTGTGTGTGTGGTGTGTGTGTGACAGAGAAAAGGGATAAGGAGAGAGAGAGAGAGAGAGAATTCTTTTTGTGAATTTCTTCATATAAGACCATGTAGTCTTTCAAAAGGATACCTTTACTTCTTCCTGACCAATTTGAATCCATGTTCTTTCTCTTCACTCTGGCAGGACATTGGCAATGGCGGTGACTAGCAGTGTTGAGAGTGGTCATCTTTGTCCTCTGTTCATAGAAGAAAAGTTGCCAGCCAGTTTCTATTGATCATGCTGTTTGGCGTTAGTTAGGGTTAATCTGTCTATTATTAGCTTGTTGATTTTGTTTAATTATTCATGAGTATAAAATTTTGTCAGGTCTTCTGGTTTTGCATAATCAAGATGGCCTTGTGGATTCCCTTCATTCTGTTAATGCTCTATCAGAATGGAGTTCTGTATATTGTTCCCCGTCTGCAGTGGAAGATAGCCAAGACCACATACATTTACAGTTTGGGGTCCCAGCTCTATCCTCCACTTCCTCTTGCATTCCATGAAAAAATCTTACCCAGTCATTGTGCATAATTCTTTTAAAATCGTATTTTTTTTGAAGAAATAATTTCCTGAAAATAGTGCTTAAAAAAAAAACAGATTCTAGAAACAAGAAAAGCATCTCTTTTATTTTAACTCAGAGCCTCTAATTCTACAATAAAAACATATACTATATCCAAAAACATATCTATGTCCCCAGTACTAACACCTGGCATGGCTGTCTCCTTTAACTTTCTCTGCATATAATTAATGTCTCCTTTCATTAACTCCTAGCCTTCCAATCTTCCCTTCCAGTTGAGAAAGCTATCATTGAAGAAGTTTGATGCAGACATAAATTAATGGCTTAGAATTGACCACATGGGGACTGGTCCATTGCAGGGCCTTCTCTATAACATAGGTTTAGATGCTGGTTATTTTAACGTAGAGTGCAACAGAGGAGATTCTCAGGTCTATCAAGATTTATCATCCCATTTCACAAATGAAAAAGCCAGCGTTCTTAATGAGTTAGGTTCTTGCCCAGTCATGTGTCTGTAAGGTCTGAAGAAGCACCAGGAAGGGGCCTGGCTTCTGACTGGTCTTCCATCTACAGATGGCTACTGTCCATATGTTAGCTCAACAACACACCCTTCTGCAGTGGAAGAAGCTGGCTAAGACCACATACATTTATACTCCCAGGGTCCCTCCCAGCTCTAGCCTCCACTTCCTCTTGTTCTTTGCCCTAGCTGGGGACGAGGTTGAAAACTCACAGTCCTTATATACCTGCCTGTGGTTCTTCTTCATCCCACAGAAAAACTCCAAGCTCCAAGGGGAACCTGGGGTAATGCCATCGGATACTAACCAACACAAGACAGTTTTCCAGTGTTGCTTAACAATACTAAACTTTGTCTTAAAAAAAAAAGATTTATTTTTAATGGTGTCTGATGTGTGTGTGTGTTTATGTGTGGGTATGAGCACTTGAGTGCAGGACTCTAGGAGACCAGGGGTAGTGGATCCTCTGGAGGTGTGAGCTGCCTGATGTGAGTGCTAGAAATTGACCTTGGGTTCCCTGAAAGAGCAGAATATACTCATAACCACTGAGCCGTCTCTCTAGCATAATAATAGGAAACTCCTAAGTGACCTCAGATGATGTGCCTCTCCCAGACCAACAGAAACACATGGTTGCCATCCACCTCTGTGTGCATGACATTATGTGACATATCAGTTCACTTAATTGTTGTCCTGCAAGCATGAGTCATTCTGTTTGTGACAAAGATTTTCTGTAATTATGTGAGGTTTTTTGGTTTGTTTTTGCCTCCTTAGAGTTTTAATTACAATGTTGGAGTAAACATACTTAAGCGAGGAGAAAGTACTAGAATATTCTTGCCATGAAATTTTATTCAAATAAATTCATATAAAGTAGATTAGAGAAGTTGCCTTTAAAATATATTAAATTAGAGATCACAGAGATTTCTTTTGTTGAAATGCTTTCTGTATTCATCCCCCTGTTGAATTAAAACAGGGTACTTCTTTTTGCAGGGCTCTCGTAGAGAATGTGGAAGGACATCTAGGAAGACAATTGTCTTGGTTATTTTTGTGAGTTATACATCTTTTCCAGATATTTAATTATATATTCACCCAAAAGATACATACTTAATTGACATTTAAAAGGATACACTGCAATCTCCAGGTAATAACATGACCTAAGTATCTACCTAAACATGATCAAGACTTTAGAATGGCTAAGGGGTAGTGGTGGTGGTAGTGGTGTTGGTAGTGGTGGTGGTGGTGGTGGTGGTGGTGGTGGTGGTGGTGGTGGCACACGCCTTTAATCCCATCACTCGGGAGGCAGAGGCAGGCAGATCTCTGTGAGTTCGAGGCCAGCCTGGTTGGTCTACAGAATTAGTTCTAGGACAGCCAGGGCTACACAGAGAAACCTTGTCTTGAAAAACCAAAATCCAAAAACAAACAAACAAACAAACCAAAAAGCTTAGAACAAAGACAAACTTTACTAGAGAATCCAGAAGTTAGGCTAAAATGAGCCCCTTCCCTTACCCTAAAACCAAGTTTGATGCAAAGCAATAAACACTTTTTATGTCAAAACTCTCTTCCTATTCACAATAAAAAACAAGGAGATTCTCTCCTTTGAATAGTCACAAAGATGTTCTCTAAACACTAAGATATGGACAAGAGGTTAGATCCTAAAAAGTGAGCTTGCAGCCCATGTTCATTGTGTCACATGACTGTCTCAGAAGCTGGGAGGCCTTGGATGGAAACAACAAGGCTTTACATGCTCGTTCTGTGAACCTAGCCCTATGGCTCTTCCACGAATGTTCTAGTTTCGCCAGCTAGATTTCTCAGACATGCGTTACTGAGGGCAGATTTGGGCACTCATTGGTCGTCCATGTGGAAATCCGCAGGAATCTGTCCACAAGCATACTCTGAAAAAGAAAACAAGCCCCAAGCCTACAGTAATGACTCCTTGTGGGGCTGTGTATTTTTGCAGAGATGTCCTCGCAATTTAAATTCAGCCTTGCTTTTGATAATGATACGGTTTTGGATGTTGGGGGTACTACTTAAAACGTTGACTCCCAAGGCAAAATTTTAACTCCCTAGTTTACCATTGCCTCCACGGGGCCTCAAACTCTCAAATATCTTTAAAGCTGCTTTTTCAATGCTAATTCATTCTCCTTGGCCAATTATCTCAGGAGGTCATCTTGTCAAGATCTTGCCTCCTATACCTACATAAACCATGAGGGCTTCTCTGCAGTTGGCTACCCCAAGAGCATATAGTGTGCACTGCAAATGTCTTCAGGCCTTAGGCTATTGGAACTTTTGGCTGATGCCAGTCTTAGGTGCCTGTCTGGAATCTGCTCTCAGTTACTAAGAGCCATTTCTTAGATCTGGGAATACTGACCTTATACCCTCACCTCCCAATCAACTTGGGTACCACACTCTCGAATTCACATATGACTGAAGATGAACAAATCATAGGAGAGCCTTTTTCTTTACTGATTGATTGACTATAGAGGGTGTTGAACCTAGGGCTCACCATGTGCTAAGTAAATGCTCTACTACTAAGTTACATGCCAGCCCTACTTTTCGACTTTTTTATTTTGTGTTTTTATTTTTTAGTATGTGGGTGTATTGGGTATGCTTGCATGTGTGCATATGTCTCTCTCTCTCTCTCTCTCTCTCTCTCTCTCTCTCTCTCTCTCTCTCTCTCTCTCTGTGTGTGTGTGTGTGTGTGTGTGTGTGTGTGTGTGTAGATCCAAAGTTGATGTCCAGGGTCTTTCTCAATTGGTCTCCATTTTATCTAACTGAGGCATGATCTCTCAACGGGCCTGAAGCTTGACAATTCTGGTTAGTCTATGCAGCCAGCCAGCTCCAGGGAACCCCTCCCAAGTACTGAAATTACAGGCAGCTGCCATGCCTGGTGGCTTTTATGCAGGTGTTTGGGTCTGAACTGCAATTCACAGATTGTGAAAGTGGCTAAGTTCTTTATCGGTGGAGCCATCATCTCTCCAGCCCTCCTGACTCAAGTTGATGCTGATATCCATGGGAGGGTGGGAAGCGGATGGCATTCAAAGGGCAAAGCTTTGGTGATAAAGGAGTGGGGGCCTAGCTCAAGGAGCCTTTAAGAACTCCCCAGGCTTATGCTGTGGAGAGAGTCACATTGATGCCGGACCAACCTGTGGCGATCCCCCATTTGAAGTGTTCAGGAAGGGGACTGGAAGGAGTGAGAGGCCCTGGAGAATTCAAGTCCTTTTAGCCAGTCCTAAGGGACAGCTGAGACTCTAAAGCCAAACTGCTCCTGACAACTAGGGAGCTGCTGTGGTTTGATGTGACGTGCGTGGTTTCCATGCGGCTGGAAGCACATGCTGAGATGGAGGAGGCTTGGCCCTTGTGTGTAGTGCTGAGCTGGAGGGACATGAGAGGAGGAGCCTAGTGGAAGGTGCTGAAAGTGTGTGGCCATGTCGCTCTGGGAGTGCAAAGAGGATGGGCTCTTGAAGGATCTGTTTATTTTGTGTGACTATGATCATATACATAACTGAAATGATTGATAGGGATTTCACATGGGTCATGTGACTCCGGGTTTCTGGCTCCTAGTGAAACAGTGTATCATGGCATCCAGAAGGTGAAGCAGAAATTGTTCACCTTAAAGCAGGTAAGAAGAAGGGTGGAGGAGCTCACAGGGTGGCCAGGAAACAAAGAAGACCTGGGACAGGAAGGAGTCAGGGCAAGACGTAAGCCTTAAGGACAAGCTCCCTCAGGATCTACTGCCGCCATCTAGACTCTGCCTTCACAGTTCACACACACTGAATACCATGGGTTAAATTATACTTGTTCAGAGAGCACTGATGATCCAGTCAGCCCTGGAAATGCTCTCACAGACACAGCCAGAGGTTTCCTTCACTAGCCTCCTGGGCACTTCTTCATCCAATCGAATTTACAGTCAAGGCTAACTGGCTCAGGTAGGTTAGCTCTCCTGAGGGCAGATTGCTACAAAGCAAAAGCACCCACATGCTTGCTTCTGCATTGGACCATTTCCCCCTCTGCTTCTCAGTCATGCTGTGAAACAACCATGAAGCCATGCTGCTTTGAACTTCCAACAACCAGAATGATGAACCAAATAAACCTGCTTGCTTATAAAAATCACCCAGCTTCATGTATTTTCTCTTACAGAAACACAAACCGTACCAATACAGGATCTTTCCAATTCTTCCGATGCAGGTCTCACCTGCTTAGCTGATATTCCAAATAATAGCTCTGCTTGACTTCCTGTAGCTCTCTGGGATGTGGCCGGCCTATGTGAGGGAAGGGCAGGCATTTTAACCACTCGAGTGATAGGAAGCAGAACAGATTCAGGACATAATTCAGAGGGAAGGACATGGCCAGGGAGTCAGAAGCCTAGGTTTAAGCTTGCCTCTGTCCTTCAATGAGTTGGTGAGTGCAAGTTAGAAAGCTTCATTGGACCTCTGGCATTGCACTGAGAAACAAGATGCTCATAGCAGACACACCCCTCCATCCTGTGCTTCCCGGCCTCAGGACCTCATCTAACACGCTCACCCGGTGGCTTTCCAGCCTGGGCTTGCTATTCACATCTGATTGGAGTCAAGAGGGTGAACCAGGACAGAAAACAATTGCACTGGTCAGTTTGTCGTCAGCTTGACACAACTTGGGGACATCTGGGAAGAGACAATCTCAATGGAGAGAATGCCTGCATCCGATTGGCCCGTCGGGGTATTTTCTTGATTGATGGTTGAAGTGGGAGGGCACAGCCTACTGTGAGTGGTGTCACTTCCGGGAAGGCAGCGGGCTGAGAAAGCCTTGGAGAACAAGCCGGTAAGCTGTTTCCTCCATGGCCTCTGTTTCAGCTCCTATTTTTAAGTTCCTGGTTGAGTTCTTACCCCGACTTCCCCCAGTGATGTGCTGTGATATGAAGGTGTAAGCCAAATAAACCCTTTTCTTCCCCAAGTTACTTTTGGTCATGGTGTTTATCATGAGAGCAGCTAGGTCACCAACAGGACTATGTTCCTCTTTCCCCTTTAAAATTAGCATGTAATAACTATCCAGAATAAGGGGTTTCCTTATGATGTGTTTACAAGCATATATAATGAGTTCAGATCACATTCACCCCCTCTTATTCCTGGATTTTTCTCCTATGGTTGGTTGGTTTGTTTTGAATCTGGATTTCACATACAAAAGAAAACCTGTGATATTTGCCTTTTGGAATTTTGGAGTCTTATACATATTATACCTATTTTCTTATACATGCCACATTTTATCCATTTATCTTTATGACTTGCAAAGACCGTGCTTTTTAAATATTTATTTTACGTTTAAGTGTGTGTGTGTGTGTGTGTGTGTGTGTGTGTGTGTGCGTGCAAGCGCGCGCACACACAGGTGAGTGAAGATGCCCAAGGAGGCCAGAGGTGTTAGATTTTCCTTGGAGCTGGAGTTACAGGTGATTGGAGCCTCTGACTTGGGTCCTTCGGAACCAAACTCCGGTCCTCTTGCAAGAGCAGTAGACACTCAACTGCTGAGCCGTTTCTCTTGAATCACTGGAACAATGGAAAATAACTCTCCTGAAAAACTTGAAAGTCCAGTGTACTGAAGAAAACGCCTCTCAGTAATCACTAGGTGCAGTCTTAAATCACCCAAGAAGCTGTGCGCCCGAAAGGCCAGGCACAAAGCAGACAGACAGGGACGTCAAATACAGGTTAGATCTGGTGGGAATAGAAATTCTAGCTCCCTGTCTGAGTCCTCATTCTCCTGTGGAGAGGGTGAGTGCATTTGTTTACAGAGTACCTGGTCAGCTTGCTTCCCAGCCTGCCAATGACTCACTGTCTGCTGATGGAGAGAAGCAGAGGCTTCCTGTCTTCTGTAATTAACTCAGTCCCATCTCTGTTAGGGGCTTAGCTCACATGTAGTCTTCTGAAAACTGCTGGCCCAGATAGCTTATTTTTAAAGGCCCTTTCCCCTAGCTTGTGAAGCTAGTGCTGTCTGGACTCTCTTTAAATTTCTGAGCCTCAGGCTTTTTTGTTTGTTTGTTTGTTTGTTTGTTTGTTTTTTGTACAAATAGTTGAAAGGATTGTGGCTTTAGATAAGGATATAAGAAAGTCCTCGATACAAGGTAGCTGCTATGGAAATAGTAATCATTGTATGCATATTATTTTTTAGAGCAGGTTCAGGCCCATAGCAAACTGAGTAGCAGGTACTGAGATAGCCCACCTTCCACATACTCTACCCTTTCTAAATGCTCCCACCACAGTGGTGTACTTGTTATAGTCAATGAACTCACAAGACATATTGCTGTCACTACCTGGACCATAGTTTGCATTAGGAGTTACTTTTGGTGCAACGTTCTATGGACTTGCAAAATGTACATTGATGTGTGCCCACCACTACAATGCCGTATAGCAGCTTCATCACACAAGCTTTATGCCATAAAAAAACCCTCCACATTGCACCTATATCTCGTGCCCCTTGCCTCTGGTTGCTGGTCTTTTCACTGTCTGCGGTGGTTTGCATTTTCCAGAGTGTCATATAGATTGGCTAATACAGCCTGGCACTTCCTCAGATCAGCCTTCCCACTTAGTATTATACATTTAAGTTTCCTCCATTTCTTTTCAAAGCTTAAGAGCTGAGCTGATTTCTTTTTGACACTGAACAATATACCATTGTCTGGTTTTATTATTTTTGGTGTTATTATTTTTCATAGTTGTACTAGTTCTTAGAAAAGAGGACCCTGAAGGAATCAGCTAATACACACACACACACACACACACACACACACACACACACACACAGGATGGGGGAGAGAACTATGCAGTAAGATGGGAGGCAATCATTCTCCTCAGTGCTATTATGCAAATTGACTAGCTAGCTAGCTAGGACAGCCTGCTATGACAGGCAGAGAATATAAGACAATATATGACCAGGAGCACATGGTTACTATGCAGAACTGGGGCTGGCTGCTAGGCCCCTAGATGGTAAGGTGGGCAGAGAAGATGAGATGCGAAGTGAGGCAGATGGTGACAGAGAAACAGTGGAGGGTAGGACAATGACAGAGGAACAGAGATGCGAGTCAGAGCCGAGGAATAAGCTCCTGACACAGCAGATGGCTGACTCAGTCATTTCCTCTAACTAAACACTCAGGGGCAGAGGGCAGTATGAGGTGAGAAAGATGGGAATGGGTGGGACTGTCTTGCTACCATGAAAGCAACAGATAAAGAGGGTAGTCATGGCCTTGCTGGGGCGGTGGAGGGTCCCAAGGCTTGAGGAAGAGGCTAAAGGCCATTCCAATAGGGAGAAGGAAAACTGCTTTAGGGAGCTAAATGGAGGGTAGAGTTTGATGAAGATTTTAGCAGGTAGTGATTAACAGGATTTGACTTCTGTCTTAGTTAGGATTTCTATTGCTGTAAAGAGACACCATGACCATGGCAACGCTCATGAATGAAAACATTTCATTGAGGGGGCTCACTTAGTTTCAGAGGTTCAGCCCATTATCATCATGGCGGGGAGCATGGTGGCATGCAGGCAGATGTGGTACTGGAGCCGAGAGTCTTACATCTTGACTCAGAGGCAGGAAGTCAACTGACTATCACACTGAGTGAAAACTTGAGAAAAAGACCTCAAAGCCTGCCCCCACAGTGACACACTTCCTCCAACAAGACCACCTCTGCTCCAACAAGGCCACACCTCCTAATAGTACCACTCCCTTTGGGGGCCATTTACTTTCATACTACCACAGTTTCAAACACTTGGAGGTTGAGTTATTCATAACAAATTGGTCTGAGGTATTTATAGCTATAGGAGTTAATATTGTAGAAGGAATATGACAGAAAGTGAGGGATGGGAGCATCCTAACTTCCATTATATTGGCAGAGAGGGGATGGTAGTAATAATAAGAAAGATAGATATACAGAACATACACACACACCTGTCCATAATCCATATCTACACACTCTGGATCCTTCCAGAAGCGAAGACAGGCTAATTACAAACTCCAGGGCTAGAAGGGTGAGTGCTATGCTTCTGCAGGCTGGACATAAAGAGCAAATAAAAGGGATCTGGGTTCAGCCTCACTTCTTGTCACTCTTTTCTAGTGTGCCCTTCTCCTTCCCTAGCGAAGGCTAGCTCAGTGGAGTCCTCTTCCCTGGTACTCACCAGGGGAGCATTTCTGCTCCATTTGTTTGGTGATATATCCAGTCCTATTCCTGGGAGTATGATAACCCATTTACATTGCCTCTGCTGCACCCTTCTCCATGCCCTAATCCAGAACTCACAGGAAGGATTTAGTCACAGTAGACTCTCCGGTCCAGACGACCCCCTCTTCTGTGAACTCCATCAACCTGTAAAGAAATGAACCTATAGTCAAAGCTACTGTTGGGATGATCCCAGATATATGCCTTAACTCATCTCCGAGGCTCCTTTTAGGGGCTTCATCTCCTTTAAAGATAAAGAGAGGTAGACAGAAGTCCATAGCTGGAATTATCTTTCTTTTCTTTTGGCAACTTCCAAGCCCTGATCTGATTATCTCAATGTTCGACCTCAAGGGACATGAGTTGAGCTTGTTGATTTAAGGTAGAGTCCCTACGGCATTCAATGTGTACCCAAACTTCACTATGTCCTCCTTGTCCAGAAAGATGAGATAATAGAGAGGAAGCCATAAGGATCTAACAAACTAAAATATATGTACAATATCATATAGAAGACGAGATGTTGATCTCAAAGTAAGGTCAGTCTAGGGCAGTGGTTCTCAATCTGTGGGTTGTGATCCTTCTAGGAGCTCAAATGGCCCTTTCCCAGGGGTCACCTAAGACTATTGGAAAACATAGATATTTACATTA
>CABHPP010001044.1:0-23990 GCA_902168425.1 Peromyscus attwateri | reverse complement strand
CTTTGTCATCCTTCCTGGATTAGACTGTTGTAGTTTCCCAATGACTTTAATCACAGGGCACAGTAGCACCAAGAGATGCCCCAAAGGATCTCCTGCACTCCAGACATAATCCTTCTTTCCTTCATTGTGGAGAGACAGTCCAATTTCTCTATGGTAATCTGGATATATCGCCCATCCTGATGATGTTATTACTTTCTCAGTCTGTTGTTTTAAGGGCATTTGAAGCTCAACATAACCAGGGGTCAGTCTGAGTTTCCAGCTCAGTGGAAACTTTGTTGTGCCTCCTGGCAGGAGCACAATGGCCTCTGAACAAAAACTTCTAGGGCAGCAAAACTTAGTGTTGCAGAAAGAGGCAGCAAAACTGTCCTAGTCAGTCACTAGGGGCAATAGTGAGTGGAACTATCCCCTTTACCAACCCTTGATTACTGGACACATGGATCCTGGCTATAGGAGAAAATGTACCACATATTGGATACTGATTCGGAGCATACGCTGCTTCCTGGAGAACCTTGCCCCAGCCCTCAAGATTCTGCCACCTAATTGGTGCTGTAACAGTATCTTCAACAGACCAAAGTCCACTCCATCTTTCTATCTGGCCAGCTTCTTCAGCATGCTGGGGAATAAGGTAAAAACAGTGGATTCCATGAGTATGGGCCCACTGTAGTGCTTCTCTGGGAGTGCAGTGAGTTCCCTGGTCTGAAGCAGGACTCTGTAGAATAACATGTCAGTGGGTAAGACATTCTGTAAATCCATTGATGGTATTTTGTGAAGCATTACATGTAGGAAAGGCAAATCCATAATCAGAATAAGTTTCTACTCCAGTAAGGACAAAGAGTTGTCCTTTCTACAGAGAAAGTGGTCCAATGTACTCAACCTGCCACAAGGTTGCTGACTGGTCACCCCAGGGAATGATGCCATATCTGGGGTTCAGTGTTGACCTCTAATGTACTGTTGTTGGATGATCTGGCACTCAGCAGCAGGTGAACCCAGGACACCCTTGGTGAGTGGAAGTTCATTTTGTTGAGCCCATGCATAGCTCCCATTTGTGCCATCATGGCCACATTGTTCATGGACCCATTGGGCATTGACAGGAATGGCTGAGGAGAGAGGCTGACTGTCCACAGAAAGTCATCCTATCTATTTGATTACTGAACTTCTTCTCAGCTGAAGTCACCTTTTGGTGAACATTTACATGGGACACAAGTATCTTCACATCCTTTGCCATGTGTAGAGATCTATGCACATACTTCTTTCTCTTTTCAGCGTTGCTCTTTCCAACTCCCTGACCACCCAGCCAGTCCATTGACTATGGCCCATCAATCAGTGAATAGTTGCACATTAGGCCATGTCTCCTTCCAAACAAACTGTCTGACCCTGTGTCCTGCCTGAACTTCTGCCTACAGTGAAGATTTCCCCATCACCAGTATCTTTCAGGCTCGTCCCAGAATGGAGTTGAAAGGCTGCAGCTGTCCACTTCTGGGTGGTGCCTGCATGATGTACAGAACCATCAGTAAACAAGCCCTAGTCTTCTCTTCCTGAGTCAACCAATCATAGGGAACACACCCCATGAGGCTGGAGGTGCATGCTTGGAAGCAGAAGGCATTGCAACAAAAGGAGAAATCAAAAGCATTTGGGCAGCATGTCCTTTTTTGTGACTAGGTGGGTGCAATAACACCGAGGTCATGATGGGCAGTTCAGGTTTCATGGTAAGGTGGTGGCCCACTATGAAATATTCACTTTTTCCCATTTGGTGGTATTAATGGCTTGTGCTCACATGCTTGGCCATATTTATTTTTGAAAATGATTCTATGGGCCCCAGTGGCAGAGACATGAATTGACTTTAATAGATACTGTATTGTCCCAATTCTTCAATGTTCCTATTCTTGTATGTTATTCAGTTTTGTTCTTTTCCTCTGTGTGTGTGTATGTGTGTGTATGTGTAGACTATGTAGCCCAGGGTTTATGACTCACAGTGGTCTTCCTGCCTCTGTGTCTGGAGTGCTGGTACTAAAAGAATGCACTACCACACACAGCTTTAAAAATGTTTCTTATGGTCTAGTCTCCTCTTATCCTGGCTAGGGAGGCCAGGAGATGGTGTCAGAACCCCGGATGCTGGAATTACAGATAGTAGTGTGCTTTTATGTGAACTGGAAATGGCACCTGGATGCTCTGAAAGAATTTTCAGTGCCCTTAACTGCTAAGGTATTTTTCCACACTAAATTTTATGTTCTTGATTAGGTTTTCTGTCCAAGGCATCATAGTCAGTCTGATGGTGATTTAATATGGAATTTTCCTCCATTTGAGAGAATTAGCCTCAGGCAGGGATGAGTTCCCTGATTGTTTATCCCATACAATGTGTTCAACCCATTATCAATATATATACAACCAGCAAAAATGAATGCAGCAGGTGGTATTCATGTATTCTGCAAAATTATTTATCCATACTTATCAAAGAAGTTGGAAGGGATTTGGGAAGGCACAAAATAATAAGATGGTAATATGATGTAATATTTTTTAATTAACAATTTATAGAAATAAAATTTAAATAAAAAGAGGGACTAGCTAGATGGCTCAGCAATTAAGAGCACTGGATTTTTTACAGAGGACCCATGTTCCATTCCCAGGATCCGTATGGTAGTTAAGCCTTGCTGTAACTCTAGAGAGACATCTCTTGACCTCTTATGGCCTCTGTAGGTACTGTCCACAGACATATACAGGCAAAACACCTGTATAAATAATTTTTAAAAAAGTTAGAAAAATGAAAGAATGGAATTCTCTACAGTGATACCACAGCCATGAGACCAACAGAAGCCAGGGCTAATGAAAATGAAATCTTCTGGTCTTGCATGGAAGCAGCGGTGGCCTAGTAGAGAGCCAGCCTGTAGAGAGGCAAAAGCAGCTTTCTTCTGAGTATAATAAATCTCATCATAATCATTCATCTAGGAGTAGAGTATGCAGTGCTGTTAGGTGACTTTTCCTTGATGTTTGCTGTATTTGTATTCTCTATCTTATGTATCTGTGAGAAGTGACACATTGGTACAGTTATCTTTTAGAACAAACATCAAGATTGACAGGTAGCATAGTCTCCAAAGGAATCTACATGCAGAGTGCCATTTCCTTGACTTTCAGGTAAGACCTTGTGGTACAAGATGAACATGCCAGAGGCATGTCTTGCAATCATTTTAAATAATTATATGTTTCTGCATGACTTTCAGGCAAGAATGTTGCTTAATGTCTCTGCTTTTACATTGTGATCATGTTTAGAAATGGATTTGTTAATTGAGCATAACTAGGAAGAGGGAGAACTATGCATGAACATGTCCAGACTCCCTCAGGAAAATCTACATGCTTTCTTTTTTATGAAAAATATTGTTTTGGAAATAACTTTGATGCTGTCTTGCCTCTTACAGATAAGAAATTCTTCTCATGTCATTTGTCTTGTCTCTTGTGATGGATATCCTCAATAGTCAAACTGACTACCTCTGTAACTAATTAAAACCCCAAGATTTGGATACATGTGTGAGGGATTGTCCTTAAATGTTTTGAAGTTAAAGACCTATCTTTAATCCAGATAATTTGAGGTAATCAATCCACATTTAGCTACTTGGTGGAAGTGCACATCACAGCACTCAGGAAGCTGAGCCAGTTGGATTTCTGAGTTTGAAGCCAGGTCGATCTACAGAATGAGTTCAAGAGATACACAGATAAACCCTTTCAGAAAACTCAAAAGAACCAATAAACAATAAACAAGAGTAAGGGGCCAGGTGTTGGTGGTATATGCCTTTATTCCCAGCACTTGGGATGCAGAGCCAGGAGGATCTCTGTGAGTTCAAGGCCAGTCTTATCTACAGAGTGAAATTCAGACAGGCACTTAAACTACAGGGAGCAATCCTATCAAAAAAAAAAAACAGAATAAGGTCCACCTTTGATTTGGATAGCAACTCTTGGTGGCAGCGTACATATATAAAAGATATTGAAGGAGGAAGCTCTCTGTCTGCTTCTGCTTGCTCTGGCTACCAAGTCTATTTCTTTACTAGCATTATAGCCCACTTTCTTAGAGTTTTGGTGTATCCTGAAGACCAGGTGAGACATGGATTGAGCAAATACTGGACTTTTCAACTTTCCATTGGTAGACAGCCATTGTTGGACTAGCTCAAGCACAGCATGTGAGACATTGTAATAATTGCACTTTCTACATACATAGAGAGATTCATTCTCCCAGTCCTGTTTGTTAATATTCTAATCCTGCCCCTTGGCACCATGCTATGTCCTGACATAGAAGCTTATTCTTAAGGGAAAATTCCACCCTTTTCCCCCTCTCTCTCCTCCTTTCCTCCCAGAAAGTGTGAACACCCTCAGACTCCTCCATCTTTCTTCCCCTCTCTCTTTCCCTCTTTCTCTTCCCCCTTCTTCCTTCCCCCACCAAATAAACCTCCTCACTGAGTTTGTCTGCATGTCATCTTTGTGTGTTTCCAGCATTGGGGCACCTTGGCTCTCTACCTGCCAGAGCCTTCTTTATACAATTCATAACACTGTTCAAGTACAGAAGCTTGAATAATGCAGTGTTCGTTTGTTTTTTTTTTCACAGCTCTAGGAGAAAGATGTACTGACTAATAATAGTGCTTATAAACATATTCTTACTTACTCTATTATGTTTTAAACATTCATCTTTCCTTGAAGGTTACTCTTTATTATTATTTAATTTGCCAACAGTGTGCTCTGAATTTCAGGAATAAACTCCTAAAGCAATGGAGCCATCATCCCACTTTCTGATGGGAGGAAGACCTATTATCTTGTTTGTGATCTACTTCCTGCTTTTCTTTCCTGCTTTTCTGAAGTCCCTGTGACAGCTAGGTAAAATGTACCTTCAGTTCACCTGACATCAATGTGAAATCACAAAACAAAAATGTTTTATGTCTTTATATTTTGCTTTAGTTGTTAATATTCTGGGCACCCTTCCACCTGAGGGACAGGAAATCCCTCCACCCCACATAGTGTAGTGGGCTGGACAAGCTAGCCACACAGTGTCCAGGAGGAAGAAGGGGAAGTGCCTACTGAGAGCAGGAAGGAAGCAGGGTCTGCTATTGGAGCCAGGGGCAAGTGCTATTGAAATACAAACCTTTGCAGTTTCAGAAAAGGTCTGGGTCTGGGGTGGAAGGCAGCGTCAGGATCCATTGTGCTGTGACTTTAAGCACAGTGTAACCTTATGGGAGGTGCTCTTGTCACTCAGACCTCAGTAGCCAATCAGGCCCTCCAGGCGACCTGCCAGTCAGAAGTTGTGCAGGGTCCTTCCGGCTGCCAGCTTTAAGCTTGGCTTTGAAGAGAAACTGGTCCCAGCAGTTTTGTGTGCAGTGCTGTGAGAATTGCTGCAGGGAGCTAAGCAGAGAACATGGCCGAGCTGGGAAGCCACAGCATGGTGAGTGAGGTGCAGGAGCCAGTGTGGTGCGTCCTTCTCAGACCTGGGTGGGATCCTTCAGCCAGAATCGCTATCCTGTGAGGTCCCATGTGGTCCTTGAAACTTCCTGTTTACAGGGCAGGCCTCTGGATATCTTTTCTCTGTGGGCCGAATCTGTTCACAGAATTGGGAGCAGGGAGATGTGTGTAGAAACATCTTTGTAGTCAGCTTAAACATGCTTTTACTGCACCCATGGAAAGCAGGTTGCCAAACTTGGAGAGGCCGAGTTTCCCCAGTACCTTCTAGAGCTTCAGCACTGTGTACTTAACTTTCATGTGTAAGATCTATTCATAGTTAATTTTGTGGAGGTTGTAGAAGGCATCTCATGTATTGGGTAGCACTCCACTACTAAGGTGAGAGAGAAGAGAGAAGAATTGAACTGGTGATATAAAGGATTTACTAATTCTTAGGAGCTAGTAAGTCTCACAAAATAGAATTTAGCTGAGGGAGGACTACAAAAAACAAACAAACAAACAAGCAAACAAACAAAACAGCCAGGTGGTGGTGGCACACCGCGTTAATCCCAGCACTCAGGAGTCAGAGCCAGGCAGATCTCTGTGAGTTTGAGGCCAGCCTGGTCTATAGAGCAAGATCCAGGACATGCACCAAAACTACACAGAGAAACCCTCTCTCAAAAATAAACAAACAAATTAATTAATTAATTAATTAAAAAAATTCAAAGATAAGAGTATAGTAGCCAGCCTTGTTAGAGATTAGGACAGTAGAATACACATTTGTTCACCAGGATTGTCCAGACATTTGGCTTCAAACCATTAAAAAGGAGCCATCACTGATTTACAACCAGCCAAGAGGCATAACCAGCCTAGAGGCCATATCAAAGAAGGGGAATCTAACAAGCTGCTCATTGAGGCATTACAGGGTAACAACCAACCTTAAGTCCTGATATGCCATAAACTTCCAGTTTTCTTCTTGAGAGCAGCATAGTTCTGCCAGATGGGCAATATGACACCAGGAGACAGCTATTTGAAAAGCAAAACACTAGCTGCGCAGTGGGGGTACACAACTTTAATCCCAGCACTCACACTGGAGGTAGAGGCAGGTTGATCTCTGTGTGTTTGAGGCCAGTTTTGATCTACAGAGGTATGTCTAGGACAGACTCCAAAGTTACACAGTGAAACATATGTCTCAATAAACAAAAAAAAAATCATAAAGCAAACAGAAAAATAAAACACTGTTGTGTAAAAGACTGCCCTGATCAAGCAAGGTTTTCCGTCGGGCCCTCAGGCGGGGATTGGGAAAATTCTTGGGAGATCTAGAAACAGCTTGGGGCCTAGGCCTTGGGTGCTTTCCCTAAGGGTCTGATGTATTGATGATAAAACAGAGCTCCTTCCCTAAAACCAGGAATAGACTTTGGAGAACTGGCAATGGTCTGGAACCAGGGCCTTTGGGGTGGGGTTGCTTCAGATCCTGAGAACCCAACTCTTTCTACTATGTGGGGCTATGGTTATCTATCCATAGATCACTGTTGGATTAGTCAGTAATATTCTTGAGATACCATTTCCCCTAGTGCAGTGTGGTTTGATTACCTCATCTCTGAATCTGTCCCATTGTATGATACTTTCTGCTTCCTAGAAGTTTCCCGTTTCCTTCCATGTCCCCCCTGGAATTAGTATAAAGGTGCTGTTCTTTTTTCTATACAGTGTTTCTCTGTGTAGCTTTGCCCCTTTCTTGGAGCTCTTTGGGTATCCCAGGCTGCTCGCACTCACAGAGATCCGCCTGCCTCTGCCTCCCGAGTGCTGGGACTAAAGGCGTGTGCCACCTCCACCTGGCCCTCAATTCTGTGTTTTCCAGTTGTTTCTATCTTCATGTTTGTTTGTTTTGTTTTTTTTGTTTTTGTTTTTTTCAAGACTGGGTTTCTCTGTGTAGCTTTGCGCCTTTCCTGGAACTCACTTGGTAGCCCAGGCTGGCCTAAAACTCACAGAGATCTGCATTGCTCTGCCTCCTGAGTGCTGTTATTATAAAGGCGTGTGCCACCACTGCCCGGCCATGTTTGGGTTTTTGCTGCTTAAGGGATCAATGTGGTTAAAATGTTGGTTTTGGTTTTTTAAATTATCTCATATATTATTGTCTCTATCTTAATTAGATTTAGCTGTTTACATGATGTAGCCTAGAGTCATCTGAAGCAACATCAATGCATGCTTTGCCCAGATCAGAATCACTAGGTACTAAGCTTGTGAGAAAATGTGTTGATTGAAGTGGGAAGTCTCTTCCACTGAGGTTTTAATACCCTAAGGAAGTGGGCCTGAGATGGTTGAGAGATCTAGCTTAGGACAGGACAGTGACTCAGCAAGATAGAATGCCAGTAAACAAAGTTTTCCAGTGTTTTGCTTTCAGTTCTGCGTTTCTATTCAAAGCTTCCACAATTTTGGTTTGTGATCTCACAATATCAGGCAAATAAACCCATGCTTTTGCTTAGAGAATGTAATCACAGCAAGTTACATGCAAATTACATCATAACGTAATACACCAAAAGTGATTTTGAAGCTGTGGGAATGTTGTCTTTGGAGGAATGTTGAAGATATTAGGAGTTTAGATGGCAAAAGCCATAGAGAGCTGCACACACAGCTTAATCAGCTATTCTTGGAGGACTAGGAATATGGGAGTGTTGAAAGTAATGCAGACAGTGGAACTTGAGGTCACAGCATTACAGTGGGAAATAGACACCATGAAAAAGTTAGCTCGAGGTCATTTGTATAATATTTTGTCCCCAAATCAATCCTATTTTCTCCATTCTCTGAGAAATTGAGTAAGGCAGAATTAAAAGAAATTGGCTGATTTCTTGGACAAGATATTGATTCTGTTAGGTGTTTATTACTGATGACTGAACCAGGTTTACAGTGGAAAAGAAACAAGTTGTGCAGAAACAAATGAAAAGTCAGTGCCCACATCCCTGTCTTCTTTCTTTTTTAAATTTTTATTCTTCTCTTATACAATACATAGAGAAAAACAGCATGAGGTAGCTTCAAATGGCAGTCCTGTGGTGAAGCTGGGGCAGAAAATGTCAGGAAGTTTATCACTATTAAAGAGAAGGCCCTTCTCAGCATTTGAAGCCTAAGAAGGTACCCTAAGGGTGAGACTCTACCCATCTATGCCTTCAGTTGATGGAAGGCATGGGCAACCTGATTCGTAATCTGAAGAAGCAGCTTCACACAGAACCAGTTGCAACTCTGGTCCAAGCATGGTAGCATCCATCACAACTTGGATGCCAAATTTGGGAGTTAAACCCAGGATGTACTGGTTCTTTAAACAAAGTTACAAAACTTCTGGGCTGTACAAGCTCTCTAGCCAGATTGTGTCCCAGAAGAGAAAGTGACTTTTCCTTTAAGTTTTCAGTATTTGTGTTCTCTATCTTTTATATCTGTGAGAAAGGTACTCTTATCTTTTAGATTGAACATCAAGATTGACAGGTTACATAGGCTCAAAAATAATATTTTTTCACCCTATCATTTACTGCTTTTCAAGTAAGACCTTGTGGTATAAGAGGATAAACATGCCAGAGGCATTTCTTTCCATCATTGTTATCATTTATATATGTTTCTGCATGACATTGAGGTAACAATACCCCTAAACATCTCTGCTTTTACATTGTGATCATGTCCAGAAGTGGATTTGTTTACTTGCCTGTTTAGAAATAGGGAGAATTCTACATGAACATGTGAAAACTTCTTAAGTAAAATCCAGATATTCCTTTGTTTGGGAAAAGCATGTTTTCCCTACCTCCTGCAGGTAAGAAATTTTTCTCATTTCTTCTTTTTTGGCTGTTGTGATGGCTACTCTTGGTAGTCACACTGACTATTTCTGGAATTAACAAAAATCCAAAGAGTTGCATATACTTGTGAGGCATTTTTGTATGTTTTAAAATTAAATGTACATCTTTAATCTTCATCGATTGAGGTGAAACCTCCCTTCAGCTGCTTGCTGACTGTGTACACCTTTAACCCAAGCACTCAGCAAGCAGAAACATTTGGATTTCCCTGAGTTTGAGGACAGCCTGGTCTACAGAATGATTTCCTGGGGTACACAGATAAATCCTGTCTTAAAAACAAAACAAAACAAAATAATAAGTAAGCAATGTTTGAGATCCACCTTTAATCTGGACTGCACCTCTCATGATAGCCTACATGTATAAAGTATTTTGAAGGAGGAAGCTTTCTCTCTCTCTCTCTCTCTCTCTCTCTCTCTCTCTCTCTCTCTCTTTCTCTCTCTCTCCTTCCTTGTCATAGCACAGACTACCAAGTTCATTCCTTTACCAGCATTAGCGCCTACTTCCTGGTATTTTGCTGTATACTGAAGACCAGCTAAAATATCTAGCCTCATATACTGAACTGCTGGACTTTTCATATTGCCATTGGTAGGAGCCATTATTGGACTACCTGGAATACAGCATGTGTAGAGATTCTATTAAACCAACTTTCTACATACATGGAGAGATTCACTCTACTGGTCTTGTTCATGTAGAGAACCTTGAATAACACAGTTGTGTTTTTCACCGGTCTGCTGAGGAAGATGTGCTGACTAACAATGGTGCTCAGAAATGCATTCTTTCGCCCACACTCTCTGGCTCAACTCTCGGCTGTGGTGTGTCCGTTTCTCTCCCTGGTCGTCGCCTCCTGCTCGGCTCTTCTCCTCCTTCTCGCTCTGCTGCTCTGCAGTGTGACAAGGCTGAATCCTCTCCCCACTCAGTTCGTGCCTTCCCCCTCTCTCTTTCTCTCTCTCGCGCTGCTCCATTTCTCCGGTCTGGCTGCAGCCACCACTGCTGCTCAGCTGGTGTCAGTGCTGCGCGTTTCCCCCACGTCGTCCCTGCAGCCTATGGCCCAGGCCGCCTTAGGTATTTCTACTCAAGGTAACCACATCCCTCTTTTTTTTATTTTATTTTATTTTATTTTACAATATAATTCAACTTTACATATCAGCCATAGATTCCCCCGTTCTCCCTCCTCCCGCCCCGCCTCCCTCCCCCCCGGCCCACCCCCCATTTCCATCTCCTCCAGGGCAAAGACTCCCCGAGGATTGAGATCGACCTGGTGGACTCAGCCCAGGCAGGTCTAGTCCCCTCCTCCCAGGCTGAGCCAAGGGTCTCTGCTAAGCCCCAGGTTTCAAACAGCCAATTCATGCACTGAGCACAGGACCCGGTCCAACTGCCTGGATGCCTCCTAAACAGATCAAGCCAATCAACTGTCTCGCCCATTCAAAGGGCCTGATCCAGTTGGGGGCCCCTCAGCCATTGGTTCACAGTTCATGTGTTTCCATTCGTTTGGCCACTTGTCCCTGTATTCCATCCATCCCTGGTCCCAACAACTCTTGATCACATAAACCCTCCTCCTTCTTGCCAATTGGACTCCCGGAGCTCCACCCAGGGCCTGACCATGGATATCTGCATCGAGTTCCCTCAGTCACTGGATGGGGTTTCTAGCATGACAATTAGGGTGTTTGGCCATCCTATCACCAGGGTAGGTCAAATCGGGCTATTTCTCGACTATTGCCAGCAGTCTCTCTTTAAAAATCCCACCGAAAAGAGAAGACGCTTTACCCGACTCTTTGGGCGGTTATCTCACAACGAACTTTCTGACTGAGTATACAACTACCCAGAAGGCCTAGGAGAAGTGCTGTATAGAGAGCAGTTCGACTTCAATGCTGAGCCACCTTGGGAACCTAGCTTGTCCATTTTGTTGCATATTCTAAGGAGCCAGACATAGGCTTGGTGGCCCGTCTCTTGTTTTTCCTGGTTTATGACTTTCGGCTTTGTGGAATACGGCTGAGATGAAAGGATTTATTGATGATGCAAACTACTCCGTTGGCCTGTTGGATGAAGGAACAAACCTTGGAAATGTTATTGATAACTATGTTTATGAACATACCCTGACAGGAAAAAGCGCTTTCTTTGTGGGGGACCTTGGGAAGATCGTGAAGAAGCACAGCCAGTGGCAGAGTGTGGCGGCTCAGATAAAGCCCTTTTACACAGTGAAGTGCAATTCCACCCCCGCTGTGCTCGAGATCCTGGCGGCTCTCGGAACTGGGTTTGCTTGTTCCAGCAAAAATGAAATGGCCCTAGTCCAAGAATTGGGTGTGTCTCCAGAAAACATCATTTACACAAGTCCTGGTAAGCAAGTGTCTCAGATAAAGTATGCAGCGAAAGTTGGAATAAATGTCATGACATGTGACAATGAAATTGAATTAAAGAAAATTGCAAGGAATCACCCAAATGCCAAGGTCTTACTACATATTGCAACAGAAGATAATATTGGAGGTGAAGATGGTAACATGAAGTTCGGCACTACACTGAAGAACTGTAGGCATCTTTTGGAATGTGCCAAGGAACTTAATGTCCAAATAATTGGGGTGAAATTTCATGTTTCAAGTGCTTGCAAAGAATACCAAGTATATGTGCATGCTCTATCTGATGCTCGGTGTGTGTTTGACATGACTGGAGAATTTGGCTTTACAATGAACATGTTAGACATCGGTGGAGGCTTCACAGGAACTGAAATTCAGTTGGAGGAGGTTAATCATGTTATCAGTCCTCTGCTGGATATTTACTTCCCTGAAGTATCTGGCATTCAGATAATTTCAGAACCTGGAAGCTACTATGTATCTTCTGCGTTTACACTTGCAGTTAATATTATTGGTAAGAAAGTTGTTGAAAATAATAAATTTTCCTCTGGAGAAAAAAATGGGAGTGATGAACCAGCCTTCGTGTATTACATGAATGATGGTGTTTATGGTTCTTTTGCGAGTAAACTTTCTGAGGACTTAAATACCATTCCAGAGGTTCACAAGAAATACAAGGAAGATGAGCCTCTGTTTACAAGCAGCCTTTGGGGTCCATCCTGTGATGAGCTTGATCAAATTGTAGAAAGCTGCCTTCTTCCTGAGCTGAATGTGGGAGATTGGCTTATCTTTGATAACATGGGAGCAGATTCTTTCCACGAACCATCTGCTTTTAATGATTTTCAGAGGCCAGCTATTTATTACATGATGTCATTCAGTGATTGGTATGAGATGCAAGATGCTGGAATTACTTCAGACGCAATGATGAAAAACTTCTTCTTTGCACCCTCTTGCATTCAGTTGAGCCAAGAAGACAGCTTTTCCACTGAAGCTTAAACAGGCATTAACGCTTCTTTAGATCTGAAGTCGCAGGTTAAGCTTGTCTGGTCTACATTCCAGTGTGGGGAAAAATTCAATCAATCTTTTACTCTGTTAATTATCTTGGAAACAAATTCATAGTAATAGCTATTTGGGGACCAGACAAAATCAGCTTTCATCTATAATTCATTGGGGATAATGGGGGATTTAGATAATGTATCAGATTTAAACAAACCAGTTTGACCCACCCCTTAAGTGTTTAAAATAAAATATGCAGCAAAATGGATGACTTAGTGGAGATGGAAGCCCATTGACTGGGTTCCCCATCCACTCGTTTACATACAAGTACACAGTTTTATAATAAGGGTTCCTGTTAAAATTCTTGTAAAGTGGATGTCTTTCACCCAGATATATCACATGTGAGTGGAAGACCAGTGTGGCTTCATTAGATACGTTTAGTGTATTTAGAATGTGTAAATTTGTGCTTTGAACTGTAGTTTAATAAATGTAAAATTGCATCATAGTATTTGTTGTATTTGACCTAATGTAACCCTTGTATGATTGCAATAAAACTTTGTGTAGATTTAAAAAAAAATGCATTCTTTCTAGTTCAGTTATTCTCTATGTATTCAGCTTTCAATGAAGACTACTCTTTATCATTATTTAATTTTTTAACACTTTTTCTGAATTTCAAGAATAAAACTCCTTAAGCAATAGAGCCCTCATCCAGCTTTCTGGTGGGAGAAAGACGTATTATCTTGTCTGTGATCTGGTTCCTGCTTTTCTTTCCTGGTTGTCTGAAGTCCCTGTGACAAGCAGATAAAAAGCACATTGAACTCACCTGACCTTAGTGTGAAGTCATGTAACAAACATCTCCTCTTGTGTGATTATATCACTCTTTAGTTGTTAATATTCCCGGTACCCATCTACCTGTGTGACAGGGAATCCCACATAGTATATACTGATCTGGCCCTTCATGCTCCAGTGTGTTTCTGTGTGGTCCTGTGTTGTCTTTGCAATTCCTGGACCTGCTGGCAGCCTCAGTGTAATTTCACCCTGCTGGCTGCACATGTGCAGAGCATTGGGCATGGAACTATGCTTTTTCTTTTTTTTTTTTTGATTTTTTGAGACAGGGTTTCTCTGTGTAGCTTTGCACCTTTCCTGGATCTCATTCTGTAGACCAGGCTGGCCTCAAACTCACAGAGATCCTCCTGCCTCTGCCTCCCAAGTGCTGGGATTAAAGGCGTGCGCCACCACTGCTCAGCAGGACTGTGCTTTGAAATAATCTTGTAGTTGACATCACTGTGAAATGATGGTGCCCTTAGTGCTTATGTTATCACTATGGAACACAGATTTGCCAAACTCAGAGAGCTGTTGTCCCATACTTTCTATATTTTCCAGAAGTATTGTACTTTGAACTTTTCACATTTAAGTTTAGGATCCATGTGGAATTAAATCTATGGGGCTTGTAAACAGTATCTTCTGTGTGAAGTAGCACTCCACTGCTAAAATGGGATGTGGAGAAGTAGAATTGATAGTAACAGAATTTATGGTACAAAGTTTTACCAGTTGTTAGGAGACATTAATTCACAAAGTAACATTTAGATAAGGGAGGGTTCCATCCAAATACCCCAAAAGATAACTAATATGCTAACCATACCTATTAGATATTAGTATGATAAGATGTACATGTTTGTTCCCCAGATTAACCAGCTACATTCCCATAACAAAGGAGACAGCCCTGATTTATAACCAGCAGAAAGGACCATCTCTCCATTAATGAACAGGCCTCTAAATGCTGCTCAAGGGACCATAAGAGGGTTACAGCAATATTAAGTCCTGGTGTGCCATAAAGGTATATTAATTTTAGAACAGGGATGTCTCCAGTCTTTTTGAAAAGCAGTTTTGGGTCAAGGTCTTCTATGTTGATTGAGGTGGACTTGAACTCTGTCTGTAGCCCCACAGGCATTGCCCTTGTTATCCTCCTGACTAACCACCCTAAATTCCTGGATGACACATCTGCAGCACCACAGAGTTCTAAAATTACCCGTTTGAGTCACATAGTGGACTGTCCATTGCAGAATAGGGAAAGGATGTATGTGGAGCATGGCTTCTCCCTTCAGACTGGAAGTGGAGGAACAGTGTCCTGTGTTCACTGCAAGGGTAAACAGACTAGACAATAGCTAGATCACAACTGAAGTTAAAGGCAGTGAGATTCAGGGGTCTCCATTACAAAGAAGGACTGAAGGGGCAGGGTGAGTGACTTTCTCTGTAATTTTCCTGCATGGATTAATTCCTTCCATGTGAATGAACACAGACAGAATTGACGGGTGAACAGTTTTGGGAAGATAGCATGAACTAGTGAGTATTCAGTTTCAAATTAGAGAACTCTCCTAGTTAGATATGGTTGACACAGTTAAGTTAACTCAGAGGTTTGAGACACAGGCCATTGGCTGTAACTCCATGTGCTAGCTCACAACAATCAGAGGCTAAGATTTTACATGGGACAAAGGCATACAGTGTCTGATTAGTGGTATTCTCTCTATCAAAGTATTACCTACTCCATTTCAATATCAATATATCTAAGTGTCCTTCCAATTAGTTTTATCATTATAAAACATTAATTATTGGCATCATTTTTAAAATTCATTTTAAAAATATATTACTGTAATTTTTTACTATTTAACTATGTTTCCCATTTTCAGAATCTCATGTCATTTCTTCAGTGTTATTATTTATTTGTCTATGCATTTATATCAGTTTAGAGCATTGATTCTCCACATGGGGGATCATTACTCCCTCTGGGACATCAAATGGCCCTATCACAGGACTGGCCTAAGACCATCAAAAAGCACAGACAGATATTTATATTATAATTCCTAATGGTAGCAAAAATGTAGATATGAACTTGCAGTGAAAATAATTATATAGTAGAGGGGTCACCACAACATGAGGAACTGTATTAAATGGTTACAGTCTTAGGTCGATTGGGAACTATGGGTTTAGATCATTGCATCTTGGAGCTCAGGCCTGCATCACACTGTATAATTGAGAATTGCTTTGAACACCTAATCTTGCCTCTGCTGCCCAGTGCTGGAAGGACAGTCCTGAAACTCTTTCCAGGCTGGGCCTTGACTGGTCTGGGGGAAGGAAAAATAGACCAGTGAATAAGTATCCTCCAAGTTCCTGAGATTTTTATTGTTAATTTACAAATGAAGTGGGACATGTGTGAGAATTGAGTTCACTGACCCAGAGTAAAATAAGTGTAGTCACAGCAGATAAATGGATGGGCAAGAAAAATGATGAAAGCTTTCCTGCTGTGACAGTAGTTGACATTAGTATTGAGTAGGTAATCCATTTTAGATGATCAATAAAAGTTTGGATTGGCCATTTCTTCAGTCAACAGACCAGGCTACCTAGAATCTGGATAAAGAACTGAGTTTTTATGAAACCAAATTGCTGTAATTATGCTGGTTCAACCTAAATAGTAGAACTAGATAAAATGGTGTGGCCCTGCCTAATATGATTGTGTTTTCCAGGTTTACAGTGTATACTCAGAGAGAAATAATGTGAGTAGTACTTG
The DNA here is from genome assembly GCA_902168425.1 of Peromyscus attwateri. Classification (NCBI taxonomy): domain Eukaryota; kingdom Metazoa; phylum Chordata; class Mammalia; order Rodentia; family Cricetidae; genus Peromyscus; species Peromyscus attwateri. The sequence goes on along the minus strand of CABHPP010001044.1, from coordinate 7,845 downwards.
ATGTGCTCTAATAAAAATCCCTAGTCTCTGGAGCACATAGCCCAAAAGCCTGTTTCAACTTTTTAATAGATTTTTTTGGATTATAATTACATTATTTCCACTGTATTATTTGCTTCCTTCAACACCTTCCATAGACCCTTGTGTTTTAATTAAAGGCCTCTTTTTGTTTAACAACAGATAGAGCTTGAATGTTACCTGTGTTTGATTGCATGACCTTCCAGTTATGAAGTACAGGGCTGTCTACACTGCACATTGACTGTGTGATGGAATGTGCACCTAGAGGACCCTGTGCCTTGGAAGAGAAATGGAAAGTGTTCTGGGACAATGTAAGATTTTACTGAACTACAAATATTCCTGATAAGGCTCCTGTTAGGCCAGGCAATTGTGGAAGGACCAACCTAGGAGGGTTTTCGCTCTCTGAGTGTTTTGATCTCTGCTCACCTTGCAGGTTAACTGCTAATGTCCTGAAGCCCAGCTGGGTGGTCTTAGCTAATGAGGGACTCTGGGAAGGCTTAGCAATATGGAATACCAGTAGGAAGTAGCTTACAGGTTCTTTCTAGGATTCTCCTCTTGTTCTGATGTAGGGAGCTGTAAGAATAACCACAAACCATATCACAGTGAGTGTGGGAGCCCCATCCCTAGACCAGAAAGAGCAGATTGGCTGATCAATCAAAGCTGCTTGGGCTTTGATGGACCATGAGCCAGACTGAGATTGTGTTGGTCTCTGTGGTAACCTGGGTAGTGGCCCTTGGCCTCTGAGCTTTGCTGAGTATGGATTCCCTAGGGAGGTGGAGCCCATGCCATACTGGCATGGGAGACTATAAGCTTCTAATATTACTGCCTCATGTTATATAATTGAGAATTACTTTGGACACCTAATCTTGCCTTTGCTGCCCCCTTCTAGGAAGACAGTCCCACAATTCCTTCCATTCTGGGCCTTGACTGGTCAGTGGGAAGGAAAAATAGACCAGTTAATGAGTGACCGCCAATGTCTCTGACTTTTAGTGGGGACTTGCAAATGAAGAGGGACCTGTACAATTGTTAAGTTCACAGACTAACTTTGAAGCTGGTAGAGTCACAGTGCAGAAAGGGAGAGGCAGGATGGAGGTTGAGATCTTTCCTACTTCAAGAGTAGTCAAGATGAGCAATGTGTCATTATGCAATCAATTTCAGGTGCTCCATAAATGTCCTGATTGGTCATTATTGGGATCCATAGACCAGGGCAGTCATGAATCTGGATAAAGGACTGACTGACCTTATCTTGAACCCAAGTTTCTATATTTACAGTAGTTCAACCGAATAGATCTGTGTGTAATGTTGTGGCTGTGCCTAACAGGATTGTTATTTTTTGGTTTTAGATGTTAATCCTGATATAAAAGTTTTGAGAAATCTTTCATGTGCTGTAATATAAATTCCTAGTCTCTGGAGCCCATGGACATAAAGCTTGTTTCAACCTTTCAATATAATTTTTTTAGATTATAATTACATCATATCCATATTCTCTTTTCTGTCACCAAGCCCTGCTATAACCCCTCATTGTTTTCTAATTCACAGTCTATTTTTCTTTAACAAAAGTTAAATAGTAACAACAGTTAAACAATAGCAATAGTTACTGTGTGAATATGACCTATGATTGTTTGTAGTTGTCCCACCTACAAGGCAATGGGTTGGCTGCAATACAAATTTAGTGTGTAATAGAAGGTGCACACAAAGGACTCTATGTTTTGGACAAGGATCATGATGGGCTCTAGGAGAGTGGAAGAATGTCTACTAAAATACAAACTTTCTGGACTAGGGCATGTATGCTGGGCTGGAAGGGCAGAGGTGGAAGGATTGTGTTTTCTGAATCATTTGATCTCTGATCACCCAATAGGGGAGCTCATAATATTCTGAGGCCTAGCTGGGTGGCCCTAGACAATGAGGGACTCTGGAAAGTCTTAGCAATTAGGAGTACTAGCTAGTGGAAGGTAGCTTTCAGGTTCTGTCCAGGATTCTCCTCTGCTTCTTCTGTAGTGAGTTATAAAGAAGACCACAAGATATACCATGGTTAGTGTAGGGTGTTCATAGCAGATCTGCTGAGCTGTCATGTCCGTTAGAATTTGCATCAAACATGAGCCAGACTGTGGTTCTGTTGGTTCATGTGATGACCCTGGCAGTGGTCCTTGTCCTCTGAGCCTCACTGTGTGTGAATTTCTGGGGGAGGGGGAGACTCTGCAGTCCTGGCCTGGGAGGACATGATGCTTGTAGTGTCACTGCCGAGTGTGAACACACAGGCATGCTTTGGTGTGTAGTAGGAAGACAGATTTTCAGCAATATATGATCAGAATGCTTCTAAGGTTCTGTCACCACCAGACACAATGTTGTGATTCTGTAAAGTTTAGTTCCAGGAGACAATAGGAGTTTCTGATCTTCAGAGGTTTCTCAGGTGTGCATGATGTTAGGTGGTTGGAAAGGGCAGAATCCATATCGTCTGCCATCATCCCTGTGACAAGAAACATTCACAACTAATAAGAAGTCTCTGTGTCATGATTTTGGAGCTGGTTCATGGCACAAAAGGAAACCTGCTACATGCTCCTACTTACTCCATTTCAAATTGGTTGTTTCTCTTTTGTTATTTATATGTCTATGTTCATGAATGAATATGAGCTACTAAGTCCATTATTTCTTCTATATATATGATTTTAGAGCAGAACACTGTGTTTTGGATAACCAACTAGAATTCTCACATCTGGAACAAACAATTTTCCCTCTCAATAGTCATTAGTTTCCTACAGAACTTTTTCTAGAAAGAGGGTCTCATTAGATCTCCCTAAACTTTGAATGTTAGTGTATGTACTGGCCATGTTTGCTTCTCTACCTGACATCTTCTTGCAGATCTCAGGGTCTGTCTTCCATGCTAACTGTGGCTTTGGCTTCCCAGCTTTCTGCTCTGGAGGTCCAGGTCTCCTCCTCCAGGGCCCTGTGGTTGCAGTGGATGGGCTGTCCTGCTGTCTCACTGGTCTTGATCTTAGAGCGGTTTTCCAGTTTAGCTGCCAAGCACTCCCCATTTTGCCTCTTTCCTGAAAACTGAAGTCACCACAGGATTCCCATGTCCTCTGAGTAAAGGTAAAAATAATGTCTGGAAGGTCATTTCCAGGGAAGAGGAATGTCTTGTGAGCATGTTCTTTGGGTGTGTCTGTGAGGGACTTGTCTGGGGGTGCATCTGGAGATTGCAGTGCTTGTAAGAAGAGGACTGGAGGAATTTCTGTCCAGTTTGCCTCAGGGAGAGGGTGTGTTTTGTAGGTGACTTGTGGGCTTGGCCCAGGGAGGCTGGAAGTTGGGGCTGCAAAAGTTCACTGACCCTGTGTACCAACCCAGCTTGTGGGATGACTCATCCCTAACAGGCTTGAGGGCCAGATGGCCCCAACAAGTAAAAAAGATACTTTGTGAGAGTCAGCCTGTGTCTGCCTGATGGTCTTAGCAACAGCAGCTGAAACATGATCTGGAGATGACCTGGACCAATGAGAGGCAGCCATGTCACACCAGCAGATGCATATTCATCAGACCTCCCCCAAGGATGGGGTGGAGGGTATATAAGGCTTGCCTCTCCCTGAATAAACTGAGCTTGTTTCAACATTCTCTCGGAGTTTGTTTGGTTTGACTCTGCGCCTACTTGGCCCCCACCCCCAAAGGGAACAACAGCAAGGACCCTGCTACACCAGCTCTTGACTTGCCTATCTCAAATATCTGTGGAGATGAAGGAGGTTTTGTTTGACCTGATCATTTGCAGCCCTGGAACTAGTGCCTGGAAAACCCTAGGACCTGGATCTAGCTGGACAAGGAATCAACAAGACTGATGATGAAACTCAGAGATGTGGAGGTTGTAGTGTTGCTGCTGTAGTCGTTAGGAGTAGCAGGATGCCGGAACAGTGTAGGAACAGCTTGCCATGGTCTTAGAAATGAGAACCTGGTGCAGGAAAAGTGAACCAGTAATCCACCTAACATTTTAAGTATCTTCCAGCCACCAGTTTGCCTTTTGATTCTTTAGTCTCTCAGCCACTCTCCAGACCCTTCTTTGAGAGCAAATGACTTCCAAATACTTCTGGTGCCCAGCTTCTTTACTGATCTTTCCATGGGGCCCCCATTGCCTTCTGAGACTTCAGATACTCCTAGATTTTTAGATGTTGCTGAGATAGCATGGGTGATCCTCATAGGTGAGCTCCTTGGTAAAACTGGAAATGTTAAAAGGCAAATAAACTCATAACTGTTGTTTTGAAGCATTTCTATTTTGTATTTAAAAATCTATTATATTGGTTATTATCAGAATTATGGAGCTGGTTGAAATTATAAATTGATCTTGTTCCTATAGATTTTTGTTAGACAAGTCAGGGTTAGACAATTGTTTGAAAGCTCTCTCTTACTTAGAAAACTGTCATATTTTGAATTATGAGCCAATGGTATGGAATGAAATGTTTATTGGAATTGGTATTCTACATTCAATGTAAATTAGTTTATATTTGTTTTATCTATTTCATATATTCAACATATATTATTCATTAAATTATGCAGTATGACTTTTAGGCTTGCTGGAGCTTTGTAATGAGATCTTGTCTCAAACAACAGAGCAAAATTATATTCAACTATATTTGTGAGTGTGTGTGTGTGTGTATTATTGATAAATGTCTTTGTCTCATATTCACTACGAAGACCAAATTCAAGGATAGCTGCCTGACTCTGTTATCATACTTTGTATATTCATTTCTGAGAATAATTTAACATGGACCAGTGGCTTGCACCAAAAGTGACTTTAAGAGATATTGTCCTGAACCTGAGTGTCTCTGCTGAGTTTAAGCTGGGACGTTTCAGTGTATTTTGGAAAACGATTTCAGGATGAGTCAATACAAATCAGAGTTGGGCTGGGTGGCAGTGGTGAACGCCTTAAATCCCAGCACTTTGGAGGCAGAGCCATGCAGATCTCTGTGAGTTTGAGTCCAGCCTGGACTACAGAGTGAGATCCAGGACAGGCACCAAAACTACATGGAGAAATCCCTTCTTGGAAAACCAATAACAAAAATTATCCAGTTTTGTCTACTTGTGGGATTACCAATATGCAATCAGTGAATCAGGTATAGGTGATCTATAATTGTCCCATTTGACCATTTCTTTTATTATTATTATTATTATTATTATTATTATTATTATTATTATTTGGTTTTTTGAGACAAGGTTTCTCTGTATAGCTTTGTGCCTTTCCTGGAACTCACCTGGTAGCCCAGGCTGGCCTCAAACTCACAGAGATCCACCTGCCTCTGCCTCTTTAGTGCTGGGATTAAAGGTGTGAGCCACCACCGCCCGGCTTATTTTTATTTGTTTTAAGATTTTTTTTTTATTTATTATGTATACAGTATTCAATTGCATGTGTCCCTTCAGGCCAGAAGAGGGTGCCAGATCTCATGACAGATGGTTGTGAGCCACCATGTGGTTGCTGGAAATTTAACTCAGGACTGCTGGAAGAACAGCCAGTGCTCTTAACCTCTGATCCATCTCTCCAGCCTGTAATTGACCATTTCTTGGGCTCCAGAGTCCAGGATCCTTGGCCCGGAGAATGACAGGTCTTCATTGAAATGTAAGGTCTGTGCCAGGACAGAGATTCTATTCTCTTAACCATGGGCCTTTTTCTCTTAACAGGTCTTCTTTACTACAATTAACTTTCCTCCTTCTTGCCCCCTAGTATCACTTATCATCAGAGATCAGAACTCCCAAACACTCGAAACTGCTAAGAGTCCCAGGGACCCTTCTGGCTTTTAGTCAAGAAACAACTGGTTACATTACTTTGGGTTTTTTTTACCCTAAAGTGCAGAGTTGAATTTTTCCTTCAGTTCTTATCCCACCTTCCTCTGCAGAGGTAACACTAACTGACATTATGGGATTGAAACAATGACTGATTGTCTCCTTCCAGCTGAATTTGTGTTACCAGGTGGCAGTATTGGGATACCCTTCCATTGTTCCTCTTGTAAAGTCCAAACTCCCAGATAAAAACAGGAATAGAATTTCTTTACTGGTGTCTGGAAAGAATTACACTGACCAAAGTCCATAAGAGATTCTTGATGGGCTCACAATGGCACCCAACTATTAGATGTTTCCCTTTTACCTCTAGCTTTAGTCTCCAGTAAAAAAGACACAATCAGTTTCACACCATTCTATAGCTGTTTTATAACAAAAAATCAGTATAATGCCCTTCCCATGTTGCTTCTTTTTTTTATTTTATTTATTTTTTTTTTACTTTTATTGATTCTTTGTGGATTTCACATCATACATTCCAATCCCACTTATCTCCCTCCATGTTGCTTCTGTATAGGGAAAAAAGACATTTAGTGTCATTTGGATGCAAGATATGAGACTACCAAACTTTGCCAAAACAAGGTGGGACAGTCTTTAAATTTTTCCTGCCTCATATGAAAGTCTGTCAGATATACTAGGCTTGTAGGCCAAAATTGGATGCCTCAGTGTTACAGAGGAATCTTGGGTGACTGTCTAGGCAGCCAGCTCCTCCTGTCATTATTTACATTTTTTTGCAGTTGCTTTCTTGTACTTCCTGCTTATGCAGGTATTATTATTTAATTCTCATGTGTTTGATAGAGTTTCAGACTAGAAAGTTATAATTTTCATTTATTTCCTTTTTTTTAATGTAGACACTCAGTGATACACAGTTTCCTCACATCACCACTTTTGTTATATTTTTAAGTCTGGGTATGTTGTGTAATCATTTTCACTGAGTCCTAGAAACTCTTAAATTTCTTTTTTTATTTCTGTCTAGGCTCATTTTCTTCAGTAGAGTATTATTCAGTTTTCATGAGATTTTAAACTTTCTGGTTTTTTGTTTTTTGTTTGTTTGTTTTCCAGCTGTAATCCATAGTGGTCTGATAGGATGCACCAAGTTATTTCAATTTTCTTGTGTCTGTTGGGACTTGAACTGTGTCCAAGTGTGTAATCTACTTTGGGGAAAACCCCATGTGCTGCTGAGAGGAAGGTGTATTCTTTTTTCTTTGGGTGGAATGTTCTGTAGTATCTGTTTGATTCATACTGTTTATAAAATCCATTATCTCCAATATTTCTCTGTTTGGTTTTTGTCTAGATGACATGTCCATTGGTGAGAGTGGGGTATTGAAGTCTACCACTGTCAAACCCTGTGTGAGAGTCAATGTGTCATTTAATCAGTAGAAGTGTTTCTTTTACAAAAGTGGATGACCTTGTGATAGGGGCATAGATTTTATTAATTGAAATGTCATATTGGTGGATTTTCCTTTGATAAATAATGAGTGTTCTTCCAATGTCATTTGATTAATTTTTGTTTGAAGTTTATTTTGGTAGATAATAGAATGGCTGCACAAACCTGCTTCTTAGTTCCAATTGTTTAAATATGTTTTCCCAGCCCTTTGCCTTTTAGTAATCTCCATCCTTGATGTTGAAGTGTGTTTGTTGTATATGGTAGAAGGATGGACATTGTTTTTGAATCCATACTCTTAATTTGTGTCTTCATTGGGGAGTTGAGTCATTTGATATTGGAAGATATCAGGAATAATGATCATTAATTCCTGTTATTTTGTTGTTAGTAGCGATGGTAGTACGTGTATGAGTGTATGCTTGTTTGTGTTCTCCTTCTTTTGGTTTTGCTAATGTGAGATTATTTATTTACTGTTTTTTCATGTGTGTAGTTAGCTTCCTTGGGTTGGATATTTTTCTAAGAATTTTCTGTAGTGCTGGATTTGTACATAGATACTGTATAAATTTGACTTTTTCATAGAATAAGTTATTTTCTTTATTTTTGGTAATTGAAAATTTTTTGGATATAGTAATATGAGATGG
>CABHPP010001043.1:8659-20481 GCA_902168425.1 Peromyscus attwateri | reverse complement strand
CTATCAGGGAGGCACTTGTGCAGAGAGTTAGCATGAGAATGCAGAGTCAGTCCTACCTAAGTACACACACAGCCTGAATCTCACCATTAACATCATCCCTGGATTTACAATGACTTTAGACCAGGTGAGACACTCCCCTCCTTCTTCATCTTTGCCTAGATCACAATTAACCAGTGACTCACCACAGACTTTCTCTCCTTAGGATACTTTAGTTTCCCTACACACAAATCAGCACAATATAGTGAATTTGATCAAGAAAGGTACTTTACTGCCACCTGCTGACCATGTGTCATAAAAAAGATAGAAACCTAAGTTTTTTGTTTGTCCTCTCTCTCGATGGCAAGTTCATTCCAAATCACTGGCATTGGAGCCTACTTTCTCAGGATTCCAGTATATACTGAACACCAGCTGAAACATCCAGCCTTGTAAATTTGTAAACTGATTAACTACTTGAAACTTTGACTTTCCATCCATAGACAATATTTGTTGAACTAAATGGACCATGGCTTGTTTCTCTAGAGAACCCTGACAAATACACATATTCCCATGCATTATGAAAATGGGTCACAATCTCACTAATATCCCCAACATCAATGGGGATATTCTGATTCTCACTAATATTCCCCAACATGCAGTCACCAATCATCTTTTTCACATTCCTCCTTGTAGTAAGAACATTGAACATACCCCCATGGGATGGTTTGTAGGATATGGTATCATGTTGTGATCTACAGTCCATCATGTCTGGGTGGGAAAATGGCTAAGTGTTTGTCTCCATGGACAAAATATGGCTATTCTAGATAATGACATTTGAGAGATATGTACACATGACTATGACTGTATCTCATACACATGTTGATAGAGAGGTAGACTGTGGATGATAGGGTTAATCTGAGCTTAGGTCAGGACTGTGTTAAACCTAAAGTCACCTCTGTGAGTTTCCATGACTACCATACTCACAAAGTTAGGGTGTGAAGAACCTGTGTGGTGAGTAAGTGGTGATCATTGTAAAGGGTGAACTGGGTCCATGGTGACCACATCCTCTTCATGTCCATCACTGACCAGCTACTACCAGATGAAAAGCAGAAGAAACATGCATTTTCCATATGATCGTTGCAAGTCCTCTGTGTAAAGCATGCGTGGATAGAAGTCAATCCCCCATATATATCTAGAAGCACTAGATATCTAGGAGACCACAGAAAAAAATCTGTGGGGTAGGTAACAGAAAACATGAAAGCCTGAATCCCTTCTCACTCAACCATGAGATGTAGGTGGGTCCTCCATAGACCAAATGATGCTAACAGGAAACTGTGTGCTAAAACATCCATTTCCTTTTGCCTTCCACAACTTAAAAACCACTCTCAAAACAACACTGGGTAATTTTTATAGATTGTTTAAATCAGGAAATTATTACTAGTGGGAAATTGTATAGCTTAATAGGTAGAGTGTTTGCCCAGAGCACCTAATACACTGGATTGAATCTGCACATTTCATAGGACTATGGTTGGCAATGTATGCCTGTAATCCTGTACTAGGAAGGTGGAGGCAAGAGAACCAAGATTCAAGATGGTCTTTAATTATACAGTGAGTTTAAAGCCACCCCAGTCTACATGAAAATCTCATAAAAATTAATTGATACCACCTCCCCATATTTGAGTAAACTGTTTGCCTGCTTGCCGACCTTGACCAGATGTCCTCCCTATATTGATTCCCTGCCGGCTTCCTTCTCACCTCCCTATCAGGCTTCCTTCTCACCTCCCTATCAGGCTTCCTTCTCACCTCCCTATCACCGGAGGTTCTTTGTTCCTGTATCCTGCATTTGGTGTAAACAGCTTAGATGCAAGAATGTAGAACATTGGGTAGGGAACTTCTGCCCTCCCGGGGATCCTCCATTGTGCTGTAAGCCTGTATTTAAGGTTCCTCCCTCCTTCAATAAATGGCATTTGGCATTCGGCATTCTGCCATGGCGAATGACTCGCTGTCTCTTGTCTCTTTATTTTTTTCAATCCACAGCCCCTGGCTCAGACATGGTAAATGGTTTGCAGTAACGCGGGCATTACCGCAACACCAGATTAGAGAATTTTCATGCTGGTCCACAGCATGATTGATGATATATTAAGCATGGTGACATTATTCACTTTAAATAATATATCATCTGTAGCACTGTAATAAAATGTGTCATCTTTTTTTTTCATAAAATCAAGGACTGCATGTACAAAAAATGCTTACCTATTAAAATTACTTGGCAGCCGGGCGTTGGTGGCGCACGCCTTTAATCCCAGCACTCGGGAGGTAGAGCCAGGCGGATCTCTGTGAGTTCGAGGCCAGCCTGGGCTACCAAGTGAGCTCCAGGAAAGGCGCAAAGCTACACAGAGAAACCCTGTCTCGAAAAACCAAAAAAAAAAAAAAAAAAATTACTTGGCATGAGTATTTTCTTCACCTGTTTTTACTCTTCCATTCTGGTATGTCTTCCCATGGTACTTAGTAAGTCATGTTGAGTGAATTTACAACTTTGTAGTTTTTCAGATTGTAAAATCTTTGGAGACAGATAAAGGCATTTCATTTGAAATAAACAAAAAATCAACATGAAATTGAGGTTGAAACTTTGATGAGATGAGAGATTGTCTAGCATGCACAGTATTGGACTGGATCAAGTACGTGTTAGTGTACATTTGTACTCCAGCACTAAGGACATGGAAGGGAGAATCAGAGGCATACTAACCTACACCGTGAGTTTGAGATCCTGCCTCAAAACAGAAAAAAAAAAAACAACCAAGCACCATCCCTTTAAAGATTGTGTAAAAATTGGTCTCAAATCTGTTTCCTAAGTGACTGGCTATTTTCACTTGAAAACTCCTGACAGTGGCCACTGCTGTCTGAGTTCTTAGAACATTCTTTTCTTCTGACTCCTCATTATATGCCCATTACACTCTTCTTGGAGATATCTATATAAGTTTTCTATATCTCAGTTTTCTAACCATCTAAAATTTCTTCCATAGACCAATCCAACTCTAGTAAAGTCACAGAGAAATAAATTCTCAAAATTAATTTCCATGTTAATATTATTTTCTAACTTTAATTGCTTTTTTTTTGTAGATTTCACATCATGCATCCCAATACCATTTACCCCCCATTCCCGTGGCTTCTGCCCTCTGCCTATGCAAACTTCCCATAAAAACAAAACAAAATTTAAAAGAAAAGACAAAATCCAAACCAACTCACCCAACAATCAATCAGACAAATGGGGAAGAATCTTATCATCAAGGCTGTAGGGTGGCCCATTGAGTCACACAGTTTATCTTTTAGTCCATTCATCTTTACTTGTAAGTGTTCATTGCTATGAGTCATTGGTCTGGTTTGAGGCCTCTGCCCCTAGGATATCCTGTGCTGCCCTGTGTCATGAGATCCTTCAGTTTGTGATCTTTAAGCTCATCCCCTTCACATGCTTCAGTGGTTATGAGATTTGATGGATATTTGGGTGGGCTAACTTATACTCCTGGTCCTGGGCAGGGTTGGTCAGCCCGCCATGTTTCCCTCATTGGCACTACTTGAGTGAGCTCTCTAGCACTGCCTGGGTTAGCTCAGGCAATGCAGCCTGCATCAAGGGGTCGGGGTCAATTCTCCTGTTCTCAGCCTCATCAACACTCACACCACCAGGTTACAGGGCCCTCTCTCCTGATTGCTGTATGGGGCATTTGGGGAGGGAGTGGGGTCAGCTTCTCTGTTCTCACACCCTCAGGGCTGGCTCACCTCAATCAGCAGCAACAGGGTCAGTTCTAGTGTGCTGTCTAGGTTGGGTGGAGAGCCTGTTTTCCTGTGTGCTGCAGCTGGTGAGGAGCAGGGTTTGTTCTCTCACTCTCATGACCCTGGGGCCAGTTCCATGACCTACTGAAGGCAGCAAAGGTCAGAGCAGGGAAGGTATCTTTCACTCACCCATGCCACCACATGCTGATGGGAGATAGGATTAGATCTGCTGTTCTCAAACCCTTAGGGCCAGCTCACCTGTGGTTCCAACAACAGTGCACTCTCGAGTGTGCTGCCCAGTTGAGGTTCAGAGCATGCTGTCTTGTGTGTAGCAGTCAGTGAGAGGCAGGGCTAGTTCTTCCAATCTTGAGATTCCAAAGTCAGCATTAGTCAATATTCTACCAGTGAGGCAAAACCGCCAAGATAAAGAAAGAGAGAATAATAAAACCTATGAGAATGAAGGTTTTTAGGATCATAGTTGGACAGCTATGATTCTATGTTCTTTTGGGCCCATAAATTTTGGAAGTGTAAAGAGATACTCTCATGATGCCTGTGGAAGAAAGCTTCAACAGCAGGAAAGCAAGGCATAGAATGAGAGACCATAATCCTATTATCTCCCCTTTGTGACCTCAAACCACCCTTTGGATAACCATAAAGAGTTTCACAAACTTCCAATTCAGCCATGCAGAGAACCAAGCCTCTGACACGTGGGAGCCTTCCAGATCCATACCAAAGCAGGTCTCGTAGATGAGGATGACTGTCCAACCTCAGTATAGGCGCTGAATCATAGTGGATCTAGTGAAGTTAATCTGTGATCCAGGGATATTTCTGTTTCTGTATCTTGGGGTTTTTAATCTAAGGTGTGTGTAAATTCACATTACTGCAGAACCCTCCATTACCATAGCAAATACAAGAACTACCTGACTTAAAGACACACACTCATATACAAAACCACATAGACACAAAGACAGAGAGGCAGGCAGCTAGACAGACAGACAGACACACACACACACACACACACACACACACACACACTTTCTACTCAGTAGCCATCACCACAGACAAGACTGAGTGATTTTATTTTTATTTTATAGATTAATTTTTTTCATTTATTTTACATCTCAACAGCAGTTTCCCCTCCCTCCTCTCCTCCATTCTCTCTGCTTGCCTCCCATCCACGCCCCTATTCACTCCACCACTGACTCTGTTCAGAAAGATGCAGGCCTCCCATGGGTGTCCACACAGAGTGGCACATCAAGTTGAGGCAGGAACAAGGTTCTCACCCTGAACAAAGGCTGGGTGAGGCAACCCAGTATGGGGAATAGGTTCCCAAAGTCAGCTCAAGTGCCAGGGACAGGTCCTGCCTGATCCCACTGCTAGGAACCTCACAAACAGACCAAATTACACAGCTGTCACATACATGCAGAGGGCCTAGGTCAGTCCCATGCAGGCTCCCTAGCTGAAGACCAAGTGAGTTTAGATGTTCACTTTGTCCCATAGATAAAAGACTTTTACTATTTATTCTTCCCTTAGGTGAGTACAGGCACATAATAAAATTTAAGTCACTAGGGATGTGCCACTGAAAGGGACATTTGTTTCAACTATTCCCCATCTCTTTGTTTGCCTCATCTGCAGCCTGAGTACTTTGCTGCACTACAGCCAGAAATCCTAACACATGGTCCTACCTCCAGCCTTAGAACAAGAGCCTGGTCCATGGTACAGGGGTCCTGTGCACCATGAACCGAAATGAACTCTCTGTCCTTCACATTTACTTCCTTATCAGGTATTTTCACAGCAATGGTAACCTCAACCCCTTGTCCACTATGGAGGTCCTGTCAGCTCCTAGGCTTGTCTCCAGAAACAGAAGTTCCATACACAGATGGGCAGAAGCATTATGCAGGTTGACCACGGCCTGCCCTCTCTTACCTGGGTTCTATCAGCACTGACAGGTCTCAGGGATGATTCTACAAGTAGGAATGAGAAGGATACTCATTTGCAGACAGTCTGCATCCTGCTCTGGTGTGGTCTTCTAAGCTTAGGTAAAGGCTTGTAGCCATTCTTCTCATCTCCACCAGAGCCTCCTGGATAGACAGAGAAAATAGTGACCTCAAAAAGTTGTAAGGCCTGGAGCAGGAGCTCTGGGGAACCATGAGAATGTCTGCCCATGAAACATGCATAAACATCCAGTTCACAATTAAATAAATCAACTTTTTGCCTGAGGCATGATAGAAAGAGAAAGACCCTAACATGCAGCACAGGGCATCTCTTTCTATTTCGTCCGGATGTCATTTGTAATAATGATCTATGACTATAGTTTATGACAAACCACACCATAACGAGGAGATGACAGCATGCTTTTTTAAAAGGCTAGAAAGACCCCCAGTGGAGTAGTTACTATGAGTGCCCTTCATGTCTCCAGCACAGAAACTCACTAATATGGAAAAAGTATTCTGAGCCTAAGGGGAACATTGGCTTCATTTTTTTTTTTGCCTCTCTATCAGTCATTGTCACACTAGAAAGATGAACAACTGCAGAAGGGAACTGTTTTCTCTACGATGTGCTCCTGTCGTTATGGGAATCACTGCAAAATGGGCTGCATGATATCTACCTGCTGGACTTGTCATGAGATTTGAAGAAGTGAGGCTCTCTGGACGATGATGTGTTGTTACAGTTTGCCACCAGCTGGCTCAGTAAATATATATTTCTCAACTGGAAATCAGTGACTTTTAAATTCCACTAGTGGAGTTCATTAGGAAATACGACCCTTGGTGAGAGCTTGGCTTTAGGCTGACTCATGTGTCTTACCCTAGGTTGTGGGAGTAGAGCCTAGCAGGAAGGGTTTTCGCTTTAGGAGAAAATGGGCATTTGAGCTAAGATGTCTCTCTCTATTGAGGTGCTTCCAAAACTTCAATTTGTCAGGACAGAGTAAGGCTCAGGTAGGGACTGGCCCCTTCCTACCGCTGTAAGAATCAGAAAGTGCAGTACTTCTGATCTCATACTTCACTGTCTGATTGTCTAAGAAGACACTCTGGTTTCTTCTCAAAACTGCAGAAATTAAGTGTGCAGCATGCTTCCATCCTTCCCTGTCTTTCTCTGCTTTGGTCGACATTAAGAGCCTGAGGGGCCACTAGCCTAGGTTGGGAGTGTCTGACACTACCTGTTGCCTTGGGAATTACAGTTTAGGAGGTCAGTTTGACGGTGGCCTCAGGCATCTGGATGCAAGTCTCTCGCAGGGAACTTAACTTAAAGGCAGAAGCTCTAAGGACCTATGGGTGAATTTTGCCCAAATCCTTGATCATAACTTATGCTCATACCCTGGGTCTCATGCTGGAGCATAGGGCATTCTTGACTTAATTGTGGTGAGAGGAGCAGAATGCACTTGGGAGAGGGGTTAAGGAGTGTCATGGGATTCACTCTCTGATATCCTTTCAGAGACACCCTTGAAAACAATCATTTGGGCTGAGTCAGGCCTGTGATACCCATTATACTTTCAGTGACAATTTAGTGTTGGCATCACCAGGAAGTTTATAAGTACCCACTCTTTAAAGAAGTAAGGTCAGTTGCTTTGGAAAGGTCAGCTGAGCACACTCTCAGAAACAAGGCCAATTCCACCATAGTATTCCTGATAGCTCACTATGCAAGGTGTTATCATTGTTACTATCATAACTATGATGGTTCATCAGAGTACAGTGACCCAGTGAAGCATGTCATGACAATTTAGAGGACACTCAGTGGTTCCATTGCATACAGCATGCTCAGAAATGAACAGGTCCTATTCTCAAGAGTCTTCATCATAGTGTAGTTCAGGGTGATGATGTCACCTTTTTTTTTCTAGGAGTTTATCACAAACTAGCCCTTAAGCCTTTAACCACTGCCTAGCTCTGTGGTGACTTTGGGAGGGACACAACCCTCCAGTGTGGTTCACAGTTCAGATTCCAAAGCTCCATTCTACCCAATGGAGGAGAATACAAATTCTCACATGAATCTCATCAGATATAAGCCATGTACATACTGGATCCAGTAATGATGCACCACCTGGGGACATACAGATTCTATACTTACCAAAAGAACAAACCATGAGTGTGGTCAATACCCAGTTACCACCTGCATCTACTAGTTTCAGGTGAGGAAGCTCCAACTATTATTTTGAGACTTGTATGTATTGCTGTGAACCTCGATCCTAGGAGAGCCACAGATAGAAGGTGATTGCATGGAGCTAAGGTCTCATGATTCAAATTGTGAGAGGTAGAAGTCCTAAATGAGAGAATTAGAGAATGTTCCCTAGGCTCTTTGACCATCTTCCTTACAGGAATTTCCAGGAAGCCATCACTAGTGACCCAGAGTGTTACTGCTCCAGAGACAAACTGACCCTACAGTTTCTCCCTGACATCAGTGATGAGAGATTCACTCTGCACAAGCTTGGAAGAACTCACTTCACTCAGCCTTGTGGAAGAAAGTTCCAAGCTTCACTCTCCTAAGCCAATTTCTCCCTGGGCCTGCTAAGAAGCTTTGACTGGTACCTGGTATAGATGCAAAGGCACATGGAGACATTCCTCTGAATTTTCAGCCATCAGCCATCCACTGGGAATTCTGATCACATGTTAGGGGCTGAACACTTCTAATCAGGGTACTAGATTCAGCATGATCTTATTGAGGGAGCCCACTAAGAAGGGATCTTGATAAGATGTTGGCAATTTCAGTAAGGGGGAGAGTTTGAAATGGCTGTGGGCTTCTCTGGAAAGAATATTTTTCAGATTAGGAGGTCTTAGACTTTTTTTTAATCTATCTTAGGGAATAAGAAAACTCACACACAAACTGTTCAGGTCATTATCTTTATTATTTCTTCACCTCTAAGTCTCCACAGTCCATTTATACATTCAACCAAAGGCTTGAGGCCATAAAAAAGGTTACAAAGGCTACTTCTGAGGGTCACAGCACATTCATTGAGTAAACAAAAAGGGACACACACAAAATAAACTTGTCAGCTTTCTGATTAGTGAGCAGCTGCAGCTGTGTTTGTAAAGGGGGTGTTTTGGCTATAACTATATTTCCTAGTGAGATAGTCTACTAGGGGTTACAAAGGGGAAAAGGGTAAGCCATGAAGAAATCCAAGAAGAAGTAAAGAAGTCATGCACTAATCTTCATTTCTCAAGTGTAAATAACATTATAGACTGTGGTGGTATTGTATTGCCCAAAATATTGTGTACGCTAATAAACTTATCTGGGGTCAGAGAACAGGACAGCCACAATATTAAAGGTTAGGCAGTGGTAGCACACGCCTTTAATCCTAGCATTCCAGAGGCAGAAATCCATGTGTTCAAGGATACACCCAAGCATGGTGACCAATGCCTTTAATCCCAGAAAGCAAGCCTTCAATCCCAGGGAGTGGTGGTAGAAAGCAGAAAGGTATATAAGGCGTGAGGACCAGAAACTAGAGGCATTTGCCCTGGAGAGGCATTTGCCCTGGAGAGGCATTTGGCCTGGGTAAGCATTTGGCCTGGTTAAGCATTCAGGCTTCTAATAGCAGTTCAGCTGAGAGTCATTCAGATATGAGGACATAGAGGCTTCCAGTCTGAGGAAGCAAGACCAGCTGAGGATCCGGCAAGGTGAGATAGCTGTGGCTTATTCTGTGTCTCTGACCTTCCAGTGTTCACCCCAATACCCGGCTCAAGTTTGTTTTTATTAATAAGAACTTTTAAGATTCATGCTACAATAGACTGACAAAATGTAAAGGTGTCAGTTCATCTCATAGTAGGTGCCTTTCTTCTGTGCAGTCTCTGAGTAACCATGGCAACCTGCAGGAGGCAGGTTTAAAGGAAGGTGCTGAGGTGCATAGTGCTGGACGCTTCAGCACTTTCAACAAGGACTGACATTGAAAAGTATCCCAAGTCTAAAAACACATTTTCTTATCCTGCATACAACCCCAAAGCAGAAGGGGGGAAGCTCAATCTCTTTTATTCAAGGCTGTGAGGCCAGACCATCCCCTGCGGTTCTAGCCGTTTGTGAAGCTTCTTCTACAGTATCTGTGTATAAAGCTGTTTCTATCCGGACTTGGTTAATTCAACAAGTGGTTAATTGATGTTTCCTGTTACCATGTAACTTTTAGGTCTTAATCATAAACAGTTAACTGATACTAGAATCTTGTACCATAAACTGAGGTTAGAAGTTGGTGCAAAGTGTTAATTGCTTAGGGAGTTCCACCAGTTCTAGCAGTCCACACATTATCAACTAGACCTGGCAATGGAAGCTGGCAAGTAATTTAGGTCACTTTTGTGTGTAAAAGATTTGATTCCACAAACCAGACATCTGCACCTCTGTCCTTGTGTATTATCTGTGAAGTTTAACTTATGATCCATGCACGTGATAATCAGTCTGGCTAATTTGCCTTGCCAGCTAGCTAATGATGGAAAATAGGCTTCCAAGTTTTTCACCGTTTTGTGAAACAAAGATTTAACTTTGAGGGCTTATTTTATTTACTAAAATTACACAGTATAGGAAGAAGTCATCCTTCACATGAATTCTGTGCCCCCAAAGTAAAGAGCACACTGCTAAATTGTGTCACAAGTTCCGTAGCTGTTTCACGGGAGAATTATAATAGCACACACAAAGATTACAGGCAGAAGTAGTCAGTTGTTCATAGGATATCATCCCATAAGCCTTGCTTATCAAGATTCCCCCATCAGATAGTTGTTCATCTATAAGGTTGACCTTATGTACATCAGCTGTCATCTACTGTGTATTATTGTGGACCCTGGCAGTTATTCATGTACATTGTGCACCTAGTGATATAGTGATGTTCTTCATAGGCATTCATGGACTGTTTTGTATCATCTATTTTTTACTAGATTCATATTCACTCTCCTACCCACTCCCACTATTTCAATTTATCCCTAAAGGCAACAAATTTCTTTTTCTTTTTAAGCTGGAAGGACCAGCTTTCAGCAGCTAAGGAAATGAAGGGGAGCCATGGATTTGGTGGTCTAATTACTCAATTGACTTTTTTATTTGATGGAATAAAACTTAATTCTGTGGTCTATGAGTGGGGCATAACTTAATTCTCTGGGGCCAGCAAAAAATAGAAAGAAACACACACACACACGCACACACACACACACACACACACACACACACACACACCCCTCCATAATGACAGGACTTCATTTAGGTTCCTGATGAATGGCAAGCCTTTAGCTGGTCAGGAAACTGAAGAGGAGATGCAGAGCAAGTGAACTACCAGACAGGCAAACATACACATGTGGACTTCTCTTAGGGCCAAAGCATAGTTCTGCATTTCATTATTCTTTCTGTTGCTTGTTCTACTCTATTCTTCCTCTGTTCTGTTTTTCTACCTTGATGTTTCCCTTCTTCTGCCCTGATGTCTTTCTTACAACTTTATTTTTTCCTTACAGGTTATATACTTCAGCAAAATTTTTCAAGCAATATAAAAATTACAATGTTGTTACATACTGTTTTTCAAGTGAATGATTACAAAGAAAACAAGTAAAAACAGCGTATTTTCCATATTCCTTGCATGGTTAATAATTTTACATGTTGCGTGTGAAAAACAAAGTATCTCCTAGAACCCACATTCATGACCAAGCAACTTGTTATAGATTAACAAAATATAAGTAAATAAGGCACTTTTCTCAACCAGTTCTTTTATTGGGAGGCTGCACTTTGTGGCTACAAAGGAGTAATCACTTTATTTTTCATCCCTACAGGTAGTCTTATAAGAAATCTTAAAAGAATCACATATCTAATGTTTATCCATGAAAAACAATCAGTCATCACTACTTTAAATCCTTAGGGATACATGCTTAGTCAACATTTTTTTTCATTAAATAATGTCAGAAAGCTGAGGGCAAAAAAGGATACAAGGAATTAATTATCACCTTTGATCACCAAGCTATCCTAGCAAGAAAGGTATGTCAGCCAGGAATAGCCAGGCTGTTACTGTTTTTGTTCCCAGACCTCAAAAAGTCCCTCACTTAAATGTCTTTCAGCCATCTGATCTTCCTCTGTTGAGAATTCTGTTTAGTTTTATAGCCCATTTCTTTTTTTTTTTTTTTTTTTTTTTT
>CABHPP010001042.1:21065-35905 GCA_902168425.1 Peromyscus attwateri | reverse complement strand
AGTGCTCGCTCGCTCTCTCTCTCTCTCTCTCTCTCTCTCTCTCTCTCTCTCTCTCTCTCTCTCCCCCTCTTTCTTTATCTCTGCTCATGCTTATGATCAGATGTAAGCTCTCAGCTACTGCTCCAGCATCATGTCTGCTGCCATGATTGACTCACCCTTTGAAACTGTAAGCCCCTCCAATAAACTGGTTTTTTTTTTCCTATAAGTTGCCTTGGTCATAATGTCTTACAACAGTAATTTTAAAATGACCAAGATAGCCTGTAGAGTACACACAGATGCCTGCTTCATTCATGGTTTTTATTCCCATGGTTTCAGTCACCTGTGGTCAATCACAGTCTCAACATTCAGTGGGAAAGCCCAGAAGTAAACAATGTGTAAGGTTTAAATTGCACGCCATCTTCAGTAGCGCGATGACATCTTATCCATCTCACTCAGTACAGTGAGCCATCCCTTTGACCAGCGTACACACACTGTATATCCTACCTCCCCATTAGCTACAGAGCAAGCACCAGATAATTATCAGACCAACTTGTTAGAGTATCAGTAAACTTTGTGTCCCAGTAAACCTTGGGAGGCAGCTGAATACTCCATTTCAATCTACTGTTTATCTACTTCATCATGTAGACATTGTGTCTTCCCGCAGACTCGTAAGGAAGGTGAGTGTTGTATATAGAAGACAGGAAGAGGCAGGAAATAATGCCAACAATCGACCCGTAGGACCTTGTGAATGTAAAGAGACAATTCATTAGCTAGCTAAAGAAATAGCTACAGGAGTGAAGAGACAGCTTACAGAATGGGAGAAAAATCTTTGCTAGCTGTGAACCTGAATTAATATCTAGATTATGCAAAAAATTCAAAAATCAAACAAGAAACCATGCAACCCAATCAATCGGTGGGCAGAGAAATGGAGAGATTTTCCAAAAGATGAACTACAAATGGCCAATAGATACAAGAAAAAACATTCAACCTCTGCAGACTTCAGCAAAGTACAAATGAAACTATGTTGAGGATTTTAAGGCATAAAGCATAGCATATATAGGATTTGGTGAGTTCTATAATTCATCAGGACACATTGGGGGTGGGTCTTGGAACACATCCCTCCATGAACGAAAGGAGGTTACTGCCTTTGGGAGCAATTTTTATTTTATTCTTTTGCAATTGCCCTCCTAAGTAATAGACTTTGATCATATTCACACCCCATTATCCTCTGCCGTTCCCACTAAATCTCTTTGTCTTCCAAACATGTCCCTCTTGCACTCTGACGTCTTTTGTGTGACCACTACATTCAATTGGGGTTGTTTGCACCAGCCTGCATGAGGGATTATTTTCTTGAGGGAGAACAATTTACCAGTGGATATACCATTAAGAAGCATAATCCCCCGCCCCTCCTCTAGCAACAAGTAACCGTCTCTAGTTCCTCAGGGAGGGGAAGGGCTTCATTAGCCCCTCTGTCATCTGTGAAGATTGATGGGCCTAGTCTTGTTCGGAGTCTTGGGCAAGTAACCACTACTGTGAGTTCATGGGCGCAACAACCGTGTCATATGCAAAAGACAACGTTTTACAGCACGCCTCCCCAATATCCAACTCTTACGTGTTCCCCATACCCTCTTTCATGCTCCTCCCTGAGCCTTGATGTTCCATTAGAGCTGAGGATTCAACAATCACATAGTCTCATCACTTCGACCCATAAAGAGTCTCTGCATTTGCTGCTGCCCATGGCAAAGAGGACCTTTTCTGACCACAGCTGAGAGCAGCACTATTCTATGGTTAGAAACATAACTTTTCTGAAGACAGCTTGATCACATGTCCATTTAGCAATAGTTGATTCACCCCTGTGGTCTGTGATCTTCTTAACCGTGGGCTTTTGACTAGGTCTGTGGTGTTGGGCGTTATTTCCGTCCTGGGGTGCAAGTCTCAAATGCAACCATAAAGTGACTGGTTTCTTCTATAACCATCATGCCATTGTTGCATGGCTGGCGCCTCTTGCCTGGCAGGTCAGTATGGTAGCACCCAGGGTCCACAGCTAGGTAAGATTATCGATGACTTTTCTCCTTGAGCAGCCTGCACAGCACTCTCAAGCACTATGGAAGCTGGCCAACAGAGATGGAGATTCCAACTTCATTTCTCTATATCCTGCAACACAAGCATTTGGTATTTCTGTAAATAAGGTCTTACTATCTAGTCCTTACGGGCAACTGTCTTAATTACTTTTCCTGTTGCTGTGATTAAAAAATACTCTGACAAAAACAACTTAAAGGAGAAAGAGTTTATGTTGGTTCATAGTTTGAGGGTATAGTCTATCATGGCAGGATGGTCTTGGCATCAGGATCTGGTTACATTGGGACTAAAGTCAGGAAGCAGAGACTAATGAATGCATGGCTTGGCTAGCTTCTTCCTGTTTGTTCAATCTAGGAATCAAGCCAAGGGAATGGTGCCACCCTCCTTGAGGGTGGGTCTTCCCACATCAATAGTCTGATCAAGATACCCTCTCATAGGCATGCCAAGAAGCTAACCTGTTCTAAATAACCCCTCGGGTACTTCTGGGGCCTGACTCTTAGGTGATTAAGGATCCTGTCAAGTTGACAACATAACCCTCAGAACATTCAGGAGCAAAGGTAATGTCCTCTACTGTTTTGGAGGGTCTCTGGAGCCTCCTTGACCAACAACTCATAGGGAGTTATCACATACCTTCCAGTGGAATTTTTGTTTAATAACCTATGACTTCTGGGGGAAGCATCATCTACCTGTACAGTGTAGGTCTGCTCTCTTTTTATTTTCTGTTAATTATATTTTTTAAAAAGTGGTTTACAGAGTGGGAGGTTTCCAAAGGGGTTTTTTCATACATCCTAAATTTTGGTTAGCCCTTCCCTCCACCCTTTTCCCAACCCCAGCATTCTTTCCCTCTGCTTCCATATTGCTCTGTGTGTTCTACATCCACTCTCTTCCCCTTAACATCTGTGTCTGCCCCGACATGGACCCTTTTAGGTTCCTGCCCTCTACAGACATTCGCTCCAACGTAAACACACAAATCTATGCTTTGAAGAGGGGAGCCACAGGTGAGGGAAATGTGTGCAACACTCGTCTTTCTGAGCCAGCATCACCTCACTAGGTAAAATAGTTTTTCAGATCCATTTATTGTCCTGAAAATTTCATTTTTTCTGTCCAGCCAAATAAAAACCCCATTGTGTATGCGGGCCACATTTTCATTATCCATTCAGTTTTTTTTGTTTTTTTTTTTTTGTTTTTTTTTAGTGATAGGTTATCAATTGAACTGGGTTGGATACAATTCTTCTTTATAAAGTGGTTTTCTCCATAGAGCATGAGGAACCCTCACAAGGTCCAGTCACTGCGGTGTGAACAATGTCAATGTCTCAGACTCCTATTTCACCCAGGAGAGAAGGTTCTGAAGCAGAGACAGAGCATACTCCCAGAAGGAAGTTGGTTCTGAGATCTTAAAAAAACAACAACAACACAGCTTGCTGGTTTTTTTTTTATTAGAACTATAAATATGTCTGCTCTAGAAAATGTGGGAAACTCAGAGAAGATGGTATAGAAGACAAAGTCGACTATGGTAGCAGCTTCCAAAACAACTGCCAAAATGGTGCCATGTGTTTCTTTCGAGTCTTTTTCCATACGCAGAATTTAGAACTCTTGTGTTTATACAAGAATTACATTCAATGGAAGTTGTGCTGTATTCGTGCTTTCCTTTGATTTTACAGCATACACTTTTCCATGTTGGTAGCATGCTTCAGATCCTGCCTCGCACCTCAGGATGGGTCCGGACACCTGCTGCATGAAGACCCCACCTTTCCTTGAGAGATGAGCAGCAAACCCCGATGCATGCTTCAGATCTGTGACAGAGAGTCACATGGGCTTATGCACAATAAAACTAGATCAATCAAATCTTATTTTTAGAGCTTGCAGCACTTTGAGCCTGTGATGATTGATTTCACGTGTCAAGTTAACTGATGCTCAGATAATTGATTATTTCTGGGGTGTCCATGAGGATTTCCAGAAGACATTAGCATCTGAATCGATAAGCAAAGCATATCTGTGCTCACAAGTGCAGGCATCATCCAAGCCTTTGAGGGATTAAGAGATGTTTTAGTTATGGTTACCATTTGCTGTGATGAAACACTATGACCAAAGAAACTTGGGGAAGAAAGGATCTATTACCTTTCATCACTGAAGGAAGTCAGGACAGGAACTCAAGCAGGGCAGGAACCTGGAGACAAGAGCTGATGCAGAGGCCATGGAGGGGTGCTGCTTTCTGGCTTTCTCTTCATGACTTGCTCAGCCTGCTTTTTTTTTTTTAAATAGAACCCAGGAGCACCAGCCCAGGGATGGCACCATCCACCATGGGCTGACCCCTCCATCATCAATCACTAATTAACAAAATGCCTTACAGCTGGATCTTATGGAGACATTTTCTCAATTGAGGTTCCCTCCTTTCAGATGACTCTAGCTTGTGTCAAGTTGACGTAAGACTAGTCAGGATAATAGAATAAAGGGGCCGAGAAAGAAATTCTCTTTCTCTCTAAGCTAGACTGTCCGCTGCTGTGGGATGTTCTGTATGGCAAATGTGTTGCTAATAAAACACTGATTGGCCAGTGGCTAGGCAGGAAGTAGGCGGGACTAACAGAGAGAATTAAAAGAGCAGGAAGGGAGAAGGAGACTGCCTGCCAGCCAGCAACCACCAGGACAAGCAGCATGTAAAGATGCCGGTAAGCCACGAGCCATGTGGCAAGGTATAGATTTATGGAAATGGATAACTTAAGATATAAGGACAGTTAACAAGAAACCTGCCATGGCCATACAGTTTATAAGCAATATAAGTCTCTGTGTTTCCTTGGTTGGGTCTGAGCGGCTGTGGGACTGGCAGGTGAAAGAGATTTATCCTGACTGTGGGCCAGGCAGGAAAACTCTAGCTACAGTCCGCTGTGGTGGTTAATGAGTGGTGGTATGCCTGGGAAGAGGGGAAATCAATTCAAGAATTGCCTCTATCAGCTTGGCCCGTGGGCATGTCTGAGGGGCCATTTTCATGATTGCTAATTGTTGTAGGAGGGCCCACATCCACTGTGGATGGTACCATGGCTATGCAGGCGAGCCGGGGCTGTTTAAGGAAGATGGTTGAGCATGAGCCTGGGAGCAGGCTGGGCTTGTAAAACATGTTGGGAAGTTTGTCCACCAGCTCTAATTTTTTTTTCAAGAATTTAAGAACTACTGCATTCTTTGAAACTTTAGTAAAATTCAGATGCACAGCCGTCTTCGCTACCTCAATCCCTTTCTGATCCTGATTCTGATTCAACAAAGGTGGCTTGATTCTCAAAATTTCTATATTTCTTCTAGATTATCAAATTCGTTTCCATATGGTTGCTCATAATAGTTCTTTATGATTATTTTTACTTCTACAAGTTTTAATTTTGTTTACTTTATTTGTGCATGTGTGTATGTTGGTATGGGTACATGTGTTTATTCAAGTGTGAATGTGCATGTTGTATGGGTACATATATATATTTGGGTGTGTGTGTGTATGTTGTTATGGGTGCATGTGTGTATGTATTTAGGTGTGTATGTTCATATGTGCATGTGGAGGCCAAAGGTCAATTTCAAATATCATTCTTCACACCCAGTCCACCTTGTATTTTAGGACAAATTCTTACTGGGGCCTGAGGCTCACCAAGCAGGGTAGGCACGCTAACCAGTGAGCCTTGGAGATCTTCTTGTCTACTCTCTCAGCACACATTACCATGCCTGGCTTTTTAGAATGTGGGTGCTGGGAACTCAGGTCCTCACGCTTGTACATAAAGCACTTTACTGACTGAGCTATTTCCACAGCTTCCCCTTCATTTCACCTTTTAAGTGTATTTATCTGTTTTATTTCAGCACTGGGAATTGAACCCAGTATCTTATGGATGCTAAAAAGCTACAAAAAAGAATCTGGGAAGGATGGGAAGATGCTGTGCATGCATGAAGACTGACATTAGGACCTCATACACACACACACACACACACACACACACACACACACACACACATACACACACACACACACATATACACACACACACATACATACTCACACACACATACGCACATACATACATACACACACACACTCACACACACTCAGAGAGAGACAGAAACAGAGAGACAGAGACAAAGAGACAGAGAGAGGGAGAGAGGGAGAGAGAGAGAGAGAGATTTTAAAGGTTTCATCAGAAAGTAATAATAAAAGTTTAAGGAAATAGATAGGTTCAAATCAATCTAAAGATTATAGAATGTACATATGTATCAAAATACTACCTGGTACACCATTAAAGTGAACAGTATGTTTTTATGCATCAATTAAAAGAAAAAAATTAAAGTATTAACTTAAAAATTAAGAGCATAAGTATGATATTCATACATTATTTGATCTTATGTTCCCAGCAGCCCAGGTGAATAGGTGTTATCATAGCACTTATTTATTAGTTATTTATCTATTTATTTATTACAGGCTGTCACTATATAGCCCCGGTTGGCCTGGAACTCTCATTCATGAACATTCAGACTAGAGAAATGAAGGCTCAAAATGTAATATTATTTCAACAAATTGCGTAGACTGTGGGGAGACTCTAACTTGCATTTATCTTCCAACCCCAACTCTAGACCCTTGATCACCCCTACCCTTGGCTCACTCGCCAGTGGAGAATCACATATTGGGCCCCCAAGCATTTCCTGCATTGAGGGAAATTGGGGGGTGGGGAAGAATCCTAAGCTAAAGAGCATGAACCTTAGGCTCTAAACTAGACTGTGTGATTCTGAATGAGTAACTTTCCTGCTACCTCAAGTTGTCACTTGAAAATAGGTGCATTGCAAAGAACTTTTTAGGTCTTACCAAGTGTGTAAAGGTCTGAGATGGGCACAAAAGAGCTTCTGCAAGAACCAATCATTCTGTGAGAAAACCATGAATTCATCCATAAGGGTCATCCCTCCAGACCCTAGGCCTGTCTTAGAGCCCCCCCCCCACAACCCTCTACACCATTACATCTGGAACAAACTGTATTCAACACACCACATGAGGAATGGTGGCAGCTGGGAGAGAAGCGTGTGGAGGTGAGGGAGGCTGAAAGGGTGAGTCCACGGCTATGCCTAGGAGAGGTGTCAAGGGAGGAGGGACACCCAACAGCCTCAAACTGAGCCAGACTTGATCATAGAGGAAGCCAGCAGTAGCTTCTCATGAGACATAAAATCTGGCTTTTGTCTGTGTGTTTGCTCTTTGTTTGTTTAGGTAAGATTTCATGTATCCCAGGCTACCCTCAAAGGGCTGTGTAGCCGAAGATGGCCTTGAACTCCTGACCCTCTTTCTCCCACCTCTAGAGTGCTAGGGTTACAGGTATGTACCACCACACCCAGTTTTATACGGTTCTGGGAACCAAGCCCAGGTTTCTCACATGCTAGGCAAACACTCTAGCTACATCTTCAGCCCCAAATCCACACCCCCATTTTTTTTTGTTTTTGAGATTGCAATACGACTGTTACATCATTTCTCCATTCCCTGTCCCCCTCCAAACACTCCCATATCCCCTCCTTGTTCTCTTTCAAATTCATGTCCTCTTTTTCCATTAATGGCTGTTGCATACATAGGTGTCTATGCACCTTTACTTCTAAATATAACCTGTTCAGGCTGCACAATGTTTCTTGTATTATATATACATGGTTTCAGGGCTGAGCACTTGGCATTGGATAACCAATTGGTGTGTTCTAACCTGGAAAAAACTATTTCTCCTACTCTCTGCATTTCTTAATTTCCCTAGTACAACTTGTAAAAGTCCTTAGCTTCAGAGAAGATGGTAAAGTAGCCTAGTGGAAGGGTAGAGAAGAGACAAAGCTAGATTTGGAAGAAGCTAGATGCAGCATCCCAGGCGAGACAGGGCGAGTGATTCTTTCTAACCAGAAAACAGTATGGGTGGAGGGGGGACCATTCTCTGAACACGGGCATTCATCCTCAACTTGAAGACAGCATTTCTGCCTGTCAAACGTTGGTATTCAATTCTCTTCTGACAAAAAGACTCCAGTGGAAGCTGTAGTGAGAACAGAATAAGCTGAGGGAAAATGCATGCCTCCAAATCCCCCAAGTCTTATTTCACTGGATACGTATGTAAATTCTATTGTTGAAATGAGCTCAAGCTCTGTGATTAGAAGAAATGTCACTTTCATCATCTCTGTAATGGAGAGACTCTAATGGAGAGAGGCAGGAGACAGGGACACAAACAGATGAAAGTGGTTTGGCATGTCTCTCTCAGTGGGGGACAGCAGGATTGAGGCTGGGAACGTGTGCAGGCCCAGTGTTTGAGAAGAACCTGAGCTTTTCCTGATAGATGGTATCATTTCTTAATGCTCCCCTTTTTCTGAGGGTGATGAATGATGGACACTTGTCACACACATATGAGAAGCTTTGCGAGAATGAACAGACTTCCCATTGGTCCAAAACCACATTGCTAAGGAGACTTTTCTTGACTATGACCACACTCTATGAATAATCAGACTCTGTGAAAAAATTAAAATTCACCAAGCAACTGTGGAAATTGATGGACACATTCTAACAGGACCTAAACATGGAAACAATTCTGAATGCTTTGAAAGGGAAGATATTGGATGTCAGGAAAATAGAGCTGCTGGGCTGTACGTGTTCTACACGGAGAAGGCGGCAGAGCTCTGAAAGCTGGAGTTGCCAACTGTAATCTCCCTGGGAGAATCCCTCTTAAGAGGAAATTATCTGCCATAGGGCTCTTTAATTTGTTATGGCCAGAAGAGAGAGCCATCTGGTTGACCACAATAAATAGTTGTGAAAATATTTTACACTAGCTAACCTTCGTAGGC
Source organism: Peromyscus attwateri (assembly GCA_902168425.1). Lineage (NCBI taxonomy): Eukaryota > Metazoa > Chordata > Mammalia > Rodentia > Cricetidae > Peromyscus > Peromyscus attwateri. Next base: position 27,040 of record CABHPP010001042.1, on the reverse strand, counting down.
GTGTACATACATCAAAAACTGTGTAAGCTCATGTTGCATTCAGGTCCCTCCCCCAAAACCCTTTGTGGTTGGCAATAGCAGTCCATGTATTAGTTATTTTTCCTGGTGCTGTGATAAGACACTATTAATAAAAGCAACTGATGGAAGAAAATTGGCTGATGGTCCAGGGAGATGAGTCCATTATGATGGGAATGCAGCAGGCAGGCATGGCAGCTGGATCAGAAACTAGGAGATTCTGTCTTCAACTTCAAGCATGAAGCAGAGAGAAAGCAGGCAGTGGAACAAGACAATAAATACTCAAAGCCTGTCCCCATGATGTACCTCTTCCAGCAGGGCTATCCCTCCTAAAGGTTCCACAACCCCCAAACGGTGCCACCGACTAGGGACCAAGGGTTCAAATACCAGAACCTATGGGGGACATTTCCCATTCAAACCAATACTGTCTCCTATTAGATAACAGAGGAAACTAAACTTCAGGAGGTTAAGGGACATATCTGAAGTCACAAAGCCAGTATGGGAGGAGTTAATATACAAGTCCAAGTGCTGGAGTCCAGAGCTCAAACTTGATGACTAGGTTGGATTGCCTTCAAATATGGAATCTATATTGCTTCTTGGATTTCACATTTTTCTACCTTATGACTCTCATAACTTTAACTTGCTATGACTTCTTTCTGTTCCCAAATCACTTCCACTGCCCTCGTGGACATCCAGCATTCCATCTCTGCTTACAAGCCCTGAATGCCACATCCTGCTAAGATCTGCACTTTTCCCCCAGGGTTCATGTGTTGGAGGCTTGATCCCACTGTGGGTGTGGTAGAATCCCTAAGAAGTGGGTCTAATAGAGAGACAGTAGGTCATCGTGGCGACCCTCATAAGAGGTGAATGCTACTCTCCTAATGTGAGTTAGTTCTTGGTGAGAGGAGGTTATTGCTACAAAAAGAGCAATTGCTCCCTTGCTTCCCACTCACCATATGACCTCTTTCAAACATCCTTGTAAAGTCATTCTTCATGAAGTTCTCACCATAGCCAAGCCACTGCCAGCATCACATTCCCAGCCCTTCAGAACAGTGAACTAGGAGAACCTCTTTCCAAATTGTCCAGCCTCAGGTAATATGTTATAATTACAGAAAATGAACCGTGACAGGATCTAATTTCAGATATCTGTGCAAATTATCTTCGAAGTCTAGCTCAGCCCTTCAACCTATAGTCCTTAGTATTGTCTAACCTTAGTATTGTCTAACCAATACTAAGCTGCTCTGGAGTAAACTGGCATGATCCCACCAACAAAGCCAAGGTGGGGGCTCATGGAGCTAAGCAGAGTCTCTTGACTAGCAGGGCCAGGGTTGGGTGGACACCCTTGGAAAGAGGTAGGTAGGTCCACAGAGCAGGCAAAAATCAGGGTCTCTTGTACACACTTGAGGGAGGTAGCATTTCTCAGCAGTGCCTACTCACAGAATCTTTTAAGGAAGTGAGACTGAAGACTGGCACGATTGGTTGATGACTAGATGGCCAATGATCACGAACAAGAACTGTGGAAGACTGGTCTAACTTCACCAATGCCACTGTTGTCCTGAACCCAACAACTGTATCTCCAAGAATGCCTTTGCTCCCAGCAACTCAGACCAAAGACTTCTATTTTTTTTCTTTTTCCAAAGACTTCAAGTTTCTTCCTCTTTTCTTTCCTCAGCCTCCAAGGATAGCCACTACCTTTATTTGTTTTTCTATTCTCCATAATCAATGGTTCTAGAATTGACTTCCCTCTTTAGGTACCCACGAAGCTGGGCCTATCCTCCCAAGTTGCATCTGCCGAACAAATAATGCATACAGCAACACAATGACTCTTTGTTAGCACGTTGTATTGATGTGACAAAATCTCCTGACAACGCAACTTACAGAAGGAAGGATTTATTTCGCTCGTAGTTCAAGGGTACTGTCCATTGCAGCAGGGAAGCCAAGGTAGGAGAATCTGGAAGCAGCTGGTCATGTTATACCCACCTTCGGAAAGCAGAGATGGGCGCTGGCGTTGAGTTTGCTTTCTTTTTATAGCCCGACCCTGACCCATAGAACAGTGCCACACACAGTTAAGGTGGGTTGCTCCACTCCCAGTTAACCTAGTCCGGATAATCCCCCATGGACGTGATCAGAGTTGTGTGATTCTAGATCCTGTCAGGTTGACAGTATTAGTTAGCACACACCCACTTGCCACAGATATGAAAACCAGGCCAAGAGAGGTAACAGAGCTTATCCAAATCACTCAGCTCAACTTGGAAGGAGTAGACCAGGGCTCAGCCAGGCAGGCCAACTGTTTGTCTGGCCCTTTGGCATCTAGGGACTCAATAGTTAACTGGTAATAACAGATCCCTGGGCCCAGACTATGCAAAAAGTGAGATTAATGCTGACCACTTGTCCTGGCTGGGGGCGGGGGACGGGTAATCTAAGTACTAGGCAGAGGTGCCTAGGCCACCAGCCCATAATAAAAACGTTGACCACTGAGTCTCTAATGGGCTTCTCTGGGGAGAAGAATCACGCCTGTGGCAGTGTTTTCATTGTTAGGGGATTAGTGGGCTATGGGAGGAGAGCTCGTGGAGAAGCCCCAAGTGGGTCCTCCAGACTCAGCCTCTTCTTCCCTGGGGTGTAGCAAAGTATCTGCCCTGAGTCTCTGCCATGAATCTTAGCTTTGAGTACAATTATATGCTAAGTTCCGTGAGTCCTTCCAGCAGAACTCCAAACGTGAGCATGATTTGGGGACCATCGCCCACAAACCATGATAAATGGCATGAAGGAAAAGCATGGGTGATGTGAGAAGAGAGTTGCTCAGGGGCCCAGGAAAGGTCCTGTGTGGATGTTCTGCTTCTGCTGAGTCCTGGAGGACAGGAAGTCTTAGCAGTGGGGCCAAGGAGACTGCTCTGGACAGAGGAAGGGCAAGGCCAAGGATGCAGCAGGACAAGTGTATTGCTCTCCGAAGGGGCTAAACAATGTCCATAATGACTGCAGCCTTGTGAGCCAGGCAAGTCAAACAAGGTCAGAGCCGCAGACAGACAATACTCAAGGACAGCCTTGGGCCTCGGGGCTGAGAGTTGGGGTGCTCCTCTGCCTGCTAGTGAGCTGAGGGAGGCTAGCGGGTGAGGAGTAATCAGTGCGCTTGTCTCAAACTTCCTTCCGGCGGCCACATGGAAGATGGGATACAAGGTTAAGAGGTGGTGGCACAGAGAATGATGAAAAGGCCATTCTCAGTCCAGGGGACATGAAGATGAGCGTGGCAGCTGTGGACAGCAGAAGGGACAGGGTCAAGACGGCAGCTTTCCAGTTGTGTCCCTGACACCAAGTTCCCACCCTCTTTGGCTCCCGCCTACTCATGACTCCAAAGCTGTGGCCGTGTCCTCAGGACTGCCTGCTCCCACTGCTGACGACAGAGATGTGCAGCCTTTGGGTCTGTGATGATGCACAGTCTTTGGCAGAGACAGTGGTGTGTCTTTAAAGGGCAAAATAATGGCCTCGATCCATTATGTGCCACTGCAACAAGACCCATGTTAAGTAATTCATAATGAAGAGGGGAGGCTGGCAGTGTAGCTCAGTGGAAGAGCACTTGCCTGGGTCCCATCACCAGCACCACAAAATACATTAATTAACTGAATAAACCAGAGCCTTATTTCTTATAGTTCCAGGTCTAAGATTGGGCATCTCGTGTGACCTGGCAAGGCTCTACCCGCATGGCAGAAGGGCAAAGCCAGAGAACGGAAGTTCAAATGGTGCCTAACTGACTGTTAAAGCAAACTCAGATCCAGAACAGAGAAGGGCTCTTACATCCGAGCCCAGGCCTCTCGCTCACGCTCCCTCTCCGCTCTCTGTTGTGTGAGTGTGTACACGTGAGCATTCCTGTGCCCACGTATGAAGACCAGACGTCAAAGTCAACTGCCGTCCCCGTTCATATGCTGCCTTACTTCTTGAGACAGACTATCTCACTGAACCTGGAGCTTGCCAATTTGGCTAGGCAACTGGCTGGCAAATCCCCTAGGGAACTCCTTTGGCCTCTACCTCCAGGCACCTGCTGTCATGCCTGGCATTGTAAACTCCCTTTACCCATAAGCCCCCCGCCCAGCCAAACTCATTCTTAAAGCCTCTCCTTTCAACTCCGTGCACTGGGGACTGTTTCCAACGCATGGACTCTGGGGGAGATATTCAAACCGTATCGGTAGCTGCCGTTCATTCTCTCCCAGTTTAGCTGTATTTAAAAACCAACCAATCAATCAATCATCTCTGAAATTCAGAAGTCTAGCAGCCACTTAACTGGGGAACTGGGGACAGTGTCCATATTCCTTCAAGGGTGGCATAGGATGCCTTGAAATCTCTCCTGTGACCTTCTCCATCTTTCCATCCTTCTTCTCCCCCCCCCCCCACAACACCCCCAATCTCGTCTCCTGGATTTTCACTCTAAGTGCTTACCCTGGGTCAGTCCCTCTCAGGTCGATTCAGCATGGCTCACTATCTCCCTCACCTCCCCACGGCACCTCCTTTTCCCCTAACAGCCCCCTTTTATGCGTATCTGTATGTCACAAAAGCTGCCCACCTGGAAGCAGTCGTTGCTCAGTCTCCACACAGCCCTCCTGGTTGGTGTCAGAGCCCGGCAGGACAGATCCCCAGGAGAAAGGGTTCCCTGTCTCTCTGCTGGCCCTCCTTGATCTGAACTGGCACTTGTCCAAATAGTGGCTCTCTTAGCCAAGTCAGAGCCCAGAGAGGAAATGAGTTTAAAGGCTTGGAGGTCTTGATTCCCCCCAACACACCCACCCTCTCTCTTAGTTGCACAATATTGAAACCAAGAGGCCACTGATAAGAACTAGGGGTAATCATAAATCAACTAATGAAGGGAGAAATGTTTATGGGCTCCTCCTGTAGGGTAAGGTCTTAGAACACGGTTTAGAGCACCCAGGGCAGTAATAATTCTGTGTCAGGGTGTAGTTATGCAAGCCATCACGATGACATGTTTTCTTCAAGACGTGTATCACAGGATATAAATAGACTGTGATCAGAGGACTTCCCATGTAAGCTTCCCTGCCCTCTGGGCAAAGCCTGTCTTGGGAGCATCATATTTCTGAAGTGGCAATGTCATTGTCCTAAGTAAAAGAATTCTTAACTTAAATGGGTGGAAAGGGTCATGAGTCCACCAGCAAGCCTTTCCCCAGATGAGACGTCCCAGAAACACGGCTTGAGTACCAGCTAGAAAGGCAAGGAAACAACGTTGAGCCGTGTGCAAGGCAACAGTCTTAACTCATTCAACATCGACAACGGAAGTGTTTTCTTGGGTGTGAGTCCGCATCACTTACATCAGAACTCACGGAGAAATTCCACTTTAAATGTGAGGCCCAAACCACGGTGTTCTTTAAAAAGTATTACTGCTGGGTATGACGGCACTAACCTGTGAGGCCACCACACCGGAAGCTGAGGCAGGAGAATAGAGTTCCGCGCTAGCCTGGCCTACATAAGGGACACACATAAACATTGTTCATAATCATTAGATAATAAATAATGGTCCTTCCCCCCAAACGAGCCTCTCTGAAGCAGCCTCCTTCGGCAGCACCCCTGGCCAGGCTGATGCTCTGAGTCCGGCCTCCCTGACGAGGCTCCTCCCAGCCTGCCTACCTTGCCCTTGTTCCCACAAAGGATGAAGAGTCCACTGCTTACCTCCTCCCCAGCCTGAGGCTTCTGAGTCCCTGGCTTCCTCTTTGCCTCAGGCAGACCTTTCCTGGACTGATTCATTGGGAAACAGCTCTTTTCCACTCCCTCCCCCAGCCACTGCTGGAACCAAACTTTGGGACCTTCCCTAGCTCAAGGTGGGGAGAGCTATGTCCAGCTCACTTCTGCCATATCTGAATGTCAGCTTCTCCATCTTCCTTCCTTCCTTCCTTCCTTCCTTCCTTCCTTCCTTCCTTCCTTCCTTCCTTCCTTCCTCCCTCCCTCCCTCCCTCCCTCCCTCCCTC